>JBBPBX010004969.1:0-26689 GCA_038048925.1 Garcialebias charrua
TGTGAGAGATGGATGGATAAACACCGTTTGTAACTGGACATTGTATTCAAATGACTTCCATCCGTCAACATGAACGTATGTGTAAACATCAAAGTTCATGCGCAATAATCCAGGTAAAAAAATCCAACAAAGTTCAGTCAGGTCATCTGGACGGTTTATTTTTTTGTTGAGAAGTTTTGTCCTTCATCCAAAGGACCTCATCAGGCCGAGGAGCCACAACAAACGTAGTCCCACAAGCAGCACTCTCACATAGTGGGACAACCAGTTTGATGGTGATAAGATGGTTTCAGGGACCCACCCTCTCCCCTGTCGATTCCTCTGAGGCAGCCATAGCCAAATTGGTTCAAAACATCAAAGTTAATGTTCAATAATACAAGTAAAACATCCAACAAAGTTCAGTTATGTCACCTGGATGGTTTCTGTTGAGACCTGTTGAGACGTTTCTGTTGAGCGAAACGTCTTCTGTTACAAATAAAGTCCAGTTGTTGTAGTATTGAACGTTTTTTGATTTTATCATGTCCTGGATGACTGAGAATCTTCACCAGCATATTTTTCTGTTGAGATGGTTCGTCCTTCACCCAAAGGACTTCATCAGTCCAAGGAGCCACAACAAACTTAGGCCCGCCCAAAAGCAAAGCATTCACATAGTGGGCCAACCAGTTTGATGGTAATAAGATGGTTTCTGGGGCCCACCCTCTCCCTCGTCAACTCCTCTGAGGCAGCCACAGCCAAAGAGGTTCAAAATATCAAAGTTCATGCTCAATAATCCATATAGAAAAATCCAACAAAATTGTCACGTTGTCTGGCTGGTTTCTTTTTTTGTTGAGATGTTTCATCCTTCATCCAAAGGACTTCGTCAGTCTTCGTCAGTGGCCGCCATTTCCAGCAGGGCAAAACATCGGCCCACATTTCGGGTTGTCAACGGTGACGCGTAACATACACGACGCGTCAGCGGTGATGCATACTAGATGCAACTTATGGGGCGAAGCGACATATTTATGGATTTTTCCAATGTATTGAACATATTGGACTAAAGCGACTCACGGGGTGGAGCGACTTAACGGCCGGAAAATACGGTAAGTCTTTTGGAAGAAGGATGAAACATCTAAAAAAAAAAAAGGTCCAGATGACCTGACTTAACTTTGTTGGATGTGTGTAAACATGTTTCAGGTTGTGCTGAGCAATAATTATGGCTTTTCCTAGTGAGTAGGCATTATTTGTGACAGGGGCAGATTTTTATTTTGTTTCTTTCCAGCCAAGTGCCCAAGGCAATTTCCACTATCTGCAAATAAACTGATTTCCAAAACTTATTTTCATATCTGATCATCTGTGGGTGAAATCTAGTGAAATGCGACAAAGTCGTTCAATCAGGCCTCCCTGTTTCTGCAGCCTCCTCCGGCTCCCCTTCATAATCCCTTGCTGCACGTTTTATTTTTTATTTTTTAATGGTGCCGAGAGTCCACTGGGACTGTCATCGCTGCCACAATAAACAGGATTAATCAGCGCTGGCATTGGCCACTTTGGTCCAGATGACGCGTGTAATTAAGCAGTAATTGGCATGTCATCTGTACATGAAGAAATATAACATGCGAAAGATGAATGCACGCTGCGCAGCGCCTGCAACGAGCACAGCTCCAACAATCGTGTCCTCAAAGGCTTTTTGAAAAGAGACAACTTCCCCAACACTGCTGACACTTCCACTTCCTTAACATCTTTATTCACCCCGCAAACTCCCTCACATTGTAATTCACTTGCCTGTTCATTTATTTACATGCTAACGCACTTAAACACTAATTTGCTAACTTATTCATTTATTTACATGCTAACCCACTTACTGCCGCTTGCATCCAGCAACTTATTCATTTATCCACATCCAGGATGACACAGTTACTTTCTTAAGTAGTCATTTATGCTTGTGGGAAGCTGAAATTCTCGCTCGCTTAATTAAGAGACCCTTCTCTTTTTCACTTCAGCACAAAAGAATAAATTTATGGAGTCCATTGTGGTAGATAGCCAACATGCCCTTTCGTGTTTAGGGTCAGGTCGGCTGCAACAAAAGGTGTAAACTGGTCTTATCTTTGCTTGTAAAGGGGAAGCTCCGGAAGAAGTCAGAGACGGATTTTATGACTCACAGGGGGGACGTTAGAATGGACATGAGTAAGGGCAGAGGAAGACTATTTTTATATTTATTTGCACATGCCACCTATGCTTCATCAAGTTCTGAGAAAAGTCTGTGATTAAAAGGCAAATCAATTTAAGACGATGCTCTAAGTTCTTTCTAAACGCAACTCTTTATTATTCTGCTCCGGTCTATCTGCAGCCATTTGTCTCTGTAAATGCAATCTTAAATTATATTAACATAAGAAGTATCATTGATCCGAACTTGCATCTTTTCATCTGTGTCAAAGCAAAAAAAAAGATATGATCAATCATGCACTAGCAGAGTTTTATTTAAATGACAGATTTCAAACCCAAGTTTGGGTTTGGAGGTGCCTGTAGGGGAGGATTGCTAGAAATAGAGGCTCAGATAGTCTCTGGCTTTGGCCTTAAATGGTAAAGTAAATGGCTTCATAGAAGTATCCCAGTTGTTTTTCATCACATCAATTTCATGCCTGTGCAGCTCAGAAAAATGACAAGATGAAGATGTCAAAAAAGGATGAAGAAGAGATAAAGGAAATAGTTAAAAGGAAAGAAAATAATGAGCTTCGAGTATGTTGGTGGAAAAATTCTCAATCATCCAAGAAGCTGGAATCCTAAGAGTTGTATATCAGATAACTAGACTTCTTGTTCCCTGAAGATGTTTCATGGGTACGCCTACAATACAGCCTTGGCACTTCTCTCAAGGAGGTTTCACAGTCAGACACTAAAGCATGTGATCAAAGCTCCTTAAGCTAGATTTTTAGTCGACGTGTCGCGCAGCGCGCGAGGGTGCGCGCACCAAAAGTTACGCAATATCACAGTCCCTGCCCCTGCGCGTTGGCCCCGCGCGTGGGTTTGGCGCGTGTCGTGCACCTCTGAATTTTTGAAACTCCGCAAGCCTAGTGCGCGCGCCGTGGGCGCTACGATTTGGTTTCAGGTCCCCACCCGACAGCCTTCACCCTCTTCACGCCGGAGCCTGCAGCTGTCTGCGCCGCTGTGGTCGTGGAGACGGCGTCGCGACGCATGGAGGAATGTTTTGTGACACAAATGTATTAAATTCTCCTTCATTCCTGATCTGGAGTCGGACTTTTCTTTTGTTTTTTCGCCAAAAGTCACGTGATCGCTTTCTCCTCCGCTGACTCCATGCATTAAAACCGCAAATAAAGACAACAGTTCAGCACGCGAGCGGAAAGCTATTTGTTTTTGTTGTGTGATTTCAAACAGTTCTTCTTCTACGGTAGATTTCTTCTTCTACACCTTTCTTGCAACCAGGTTTTAGAGGGTACTGCCTCCTGCTGGTCCGTAAAAGAACAGCACTTTGCCATGCTCCGCCGTGCGTCAACCATAAACACAGTGGCAAAACTGTGAACGCATTTCGCCGCACGGCTGAGTGCACGCGCGGCGCGCGCGCGCTCCAGCCTGCGGACCAAAGCGCAAGTATAACTCAGCCTTTATATGTTGGCGTTAGAAACAAGTCACAAGAAACAACGGCTCAAAGAATCCACAGGACAGATGGGTAGGTGGGTCAATATGCTTTTCCACAAAGCCATTCCAAAATACACTTATGCAAAAGTTAAGTTCCTCAAGCTGCCTGTAGTCATTCATCAATCACCAAATAGGCCAGCCAGGTCTTGTGAAGATATGCTATTTTACAAGATTATGGGGCGGCTGTGGATGAGTGGTTAGAGCAGTTGTCCTCCAATGGGAGATCTGGGGGTTCTATTCCACCAGCACTCACATGTTGAAGTGTCCCTGGGAAAGACACTGAAAAGTCAAAGTCAAAGTCAAAGTCAACTTTATTGTCAGAACTGCAATATGTACAGGACATACACAGGATTGAAATTGCGTTTCTCTCAGTCCCTCGGTGCAACAGTAACCATCTAAACACTAAACACTAAAACATTTAATAAACATAAGCATAAAATAGTAAAAGTGTAACACTGTCCTGAGTTTTTTCATAGTAGTATAAAAGTATGAAAATTTACACCAACACTGAAACACCAAACACCCCTAAAACACCAAACACCCAATGAACATAAGCATAAAATGAAATAATAAAAGTGTAATACTGTCCTGAGTTTTTTCATAGTAGTATAAAAAGTATAAAAAGTATATCTATAAAATAAACTGAAGGTTCTAGCATTGACATTTGCAAAGAGTGGCACAGCAGCATATGAGTTAATGTACACAGTATATGTATGAGGTAGTTGATGTTGGTATAGAGGCAAAGTGGCATATGCAGTAAGGCACATAAGGCACATTTGGCATCCTTAGATAAGGCTAGTCAGAGAATACTGTATATGTATCAGCCCTCATTGCTGCTGATGTGTGTTCCATTAGTGTATGAATGTGATTTAGAAAGCACTGATTAATATCTACAGTTTCAGATTAGCTTTGTAGAGATCTAGTAGAGTGCTGTATGAATGGATAAATAACGGCACAGGTTGTATTGTCAAGCGCTTTGAGTAGCTTGATAAGATAGAAAGGCGCTATACAAGTACAGTCCATTTACAATTTTGTGGCAGCTGCGGCTGAGTGGTTAGAGCAGTAATCACTCACTTTCCATTGGTTTCTCCAATGGGAAAGTTGGGGGTTCAATTCCACCAGCAGTCACATGCTGTAGTGTCCCTGGGCAAGACAATGAGCCCCTCATTGACTCCAAATATGTGTCCAATCGGTGTATGAAACTGATCTAAAAGCACTGATTAGTCGTATAGATCTAGTAGAGTGGCTATGTGAATGGGTAAATGAGGACACAGATTGTCAAGAGCTTTGAGTATCTTGATATGACAGAAAGGCACTAACAAAGCACAGTTCATTTACCATTTATAATTTGTTAGCATTGTGAAAAAATATAAGGTGTGTCATGTAACTCAGCAGTGATGAACTAGAGAAACACAAACAAAAGGTGTTTAGGACATTGTTTATTCTAAATTCCACAACTGGTTGATCACACAAACCGTGTTTCCATCCATTTTCATTTCGAATTTTGAGCTTATTTTTGAAATCTCGCTAAAATGTAAATACAAATTAATGCGGATCAGAAGTGTTTCCATCTACTGGCTTGTAGCGCATCTACCAAGCCACGCACAGCGTCATTACGTCAGACGTCAGCGTCATTACGTCAGACGTCAGCGTCATTACGTCAGACGTCAGCGTTGCGCATGTCTACAGTAAACAGGAAGTAGCGGTTGAAAACAGAACCCGACCACACATCTCGTCAAAATGGAGAGAATATTTCAGGTATGTGTTGCTATCGGGCAAGTTGTATTTATTCTGTCATGCCAACTAGTTTTAGCGATGTTACATGTTGTCCGGAGCGGAAACAGCTGATCAGTCACGTGACGTGAATGTTCGCTACGGCAGAACTGAGTCGGCAAATCTGTTTCCATCTGTCGTTTTGCGCATCAGCTCTGTTTCGACCCCCCAAAAACCACCTCAAGCGAGCGTATCAACTTTAGAGCGACTTAGAGGAAGTTAACTCGAATTTTGCCGTTTCCATTTAGCTTTTCTGATGCGATGCTTCATAATGCGCACCTAGAAACCTTGATGGAAACACGGCTACTGACTTTTCTGTCCTCACTCCATCACACACTCAAGAGACAATATTGGCTTGCCCTTATACATAACAACTCTTTCAGCTCTATGACTACCTCTCTTGCTGGTTTGAAGATATAAACCCAAAAGTGGTGGGGTAATTCCAGCACCCACACCTCACCATGCTACCCTGACTTTTTCATAAATTACATCAAGACAGCATGAAGGAGATTCAGACCTGGTTTGAAAGTGGTCAGTGACAGGGACAGATAGCTCATTTGACTCTAATGACCCTTTTAGTGTGATTGTTCCAACAACAGCCCAAAAACGTGAAACTCCCCATCCATAAACAGAACTGAAATAGCCTTTTAGATGAGAGGTGGAATGAGCTTGTAGATATACAAATCTGGCAGTTTTTTTGGAGTGTAAGTGATTGGTATCAGAGTTTGAAAGCTAATGTCTTTACTGACAGCATTGCCTACTTCATTTACTGATGCAATACAGGATTTTTCTTAGCAATCCAGTCAAATCTTTATGGCATGCTTGCAGATAATTGAGATAATTCACTACTCTCTTGTTCATGTTGTAGCTTTCCAAAACCACTAAGGTTTGCTTTACTTAAAAAAAAGTACCACTGGATGTTTTTAACCTGTATAATTTTTACTCAACTAAAATTTATTTCACAAAATTCAGGCATATACATTTCATCTCATTAAATTTCCACACAAAAGTTTAGCAATTTTTGTGCTGATGCTCTTGTTGTGGTGTGGCGCTTGTCAGAGTCAGAGATTCTTTATTGTCATTCGCACCACATGTGGTTCATGTGGTGGAACAAAATTTTGTACGCAGGGTCCCAGTTACAGGCCAGGCCTGGCCTCAAAGGCAAAGTATCTGTTGTAGTGGGCATAACCGTGTCCGCTCTGATACACCTGTGCATTTTTGAACTGTTCCAGAGATGACCTTTACTGACCTTTCAGTAATCTGACACTTAACACAATTTATTTTATTAGCTTGAATCAAAGGACAGATTCACTCAAAAGAGACTATTTCTATCTTTGATTTTGTTCTAATACAAAATATAATCAGAGCATCACCTGTGTTTATTCATGAACAGTGTTGTAATTTACAATATGTCTTATGATCACATATGTATATGCTGTGTCATTTCTACAAATGAAAAGGTGTCAAAGTTCAGATAATATGTCAAACTGCCTTTCTCAGAAGTTGTTTTTGTTGAGTTTCAGCTAAAACTCTCACTAGCGTCTGAAAGTCTCCTCACTGAGACACTTTTCCTAAACAATTTCTCTCTGCTCTGAATTTCACCTTGAATCGTGATAACAAGTGAACTGCTCGACTGGTTCTTTTTTGGACCAATCGGGAAGAGACAAGTCTCTCTCCTCTCAGATCTTCTACTAAGGTTCTAAGCTTTTGCTGAAACGAGAGAAGTCTGCTGGAGAAAGCCTCAGCATGAGGTCTTCCCAAAGAACTGAATGAACGTCAGTCAAACGCTAAGGACACGTCATTCAGTTAAAGACTAATAACATGTTGTTATGAGTCCACTTCGAACCGAGCGTAAGCTCAAAACTTTGTTTATTCCTTCCTGGAATAAGTTATCTTGAGCCAGAGGCCAGGAGCTGACGCATTTTCTGATGACCAACGCGAAACCAGGAGACGTTGGAAGGTAAACGAATAACCTGCTCAGATGTACTGGCCCCGCAAGGACCCGTGCATCTGAAAAGCTACAAGGTCTTCTCTTACCGGGCTGTCGTCAAAAGGTAAAGAGCTGTTTACAAACGTACCTGGAATTTAGCAGAAGTCGGATGGAAAGTGTCATTTCTGGTTACACTCAAGATAAATAACTTCCTCTCTTAACCTCTCCCTCTTAAATCTCTCCATCTCCATTTCTAAGCTGGTAACTATATTTAAGCTAAGAGCCACAGACTAAGTATAATGACATCCTGTATTTATGTCTGTTGTTACAATTTAAATGTGCTGACGTATTAAATTGCAAGAAAGTGAAATCTATCAATCAAAGTGTAATGGTGTTAATTTTAGTTGATTTATTTTAAATAAATGGTAGTGTCTTTGGCATACCAAACTAAGTTAACGTTTCCATTGTCACTCTATGGCTTCTGTTTTACTTATCCATCATAAAGATCACAGAAATATTGGGTAAACGGAAAAAGAAAAGAATCCGTGAAATTACTATTCAATCTGAATAAGTAAATAAATTAAGGTAAAGAGGTCAGTATTAATATTGACCTCCTATATATCCTTTAGACTGTCAACAAAAATAAATCTTCCACTGAATTCCAAAAAGTGTTTCAGCTATAATGTTTTATCTATGGTGCAAGCACTTGTGTTTATATAGCTGAGAAAGCAAATATTTAACCCGGGAATTACTTTATGGTCTCTAGACAAAACAACTTTTACAGCAGTTTGTACAACTCCCATCTTTCATCTGTTAAACTTGAAACAAGCCGTGTTACGCAGCATTGAATCTCAATGACAAAGCATCAGCTAGCACTGCAGCACATTTAAGACTGATACAGTACATATCTGACATCATACATATCTTAAAAAAATGTGAAGATGAGATTATAGATAAAAATCAAGTTTAATATAAATAAATTGTAAGTTGTTGTTGTCGTTTTTTTGTATGTGTTTGTTCCAAAGACTTATGCACTGCAGATAAACAACAGGAAGTCTAGACTTGATAAGAGTCTTTTGTTTTCTACTGCATGCCTGGTTGAGCTCTTGCTTGGGAGGGGGAAAGTCAACAACTCATTGGACAATCCACTATCCAATATAATTAATGACGGTACATTTTTAATTACACCTATGCGGCAGGAGGCACTACGGTTTTTGTTTATAGAGCCCCACTGATACCCATATTAACAAAGTTAGGTTAATGATAGAGGTATTTTACTTAACAGCACTTTTATTACTCCCGCTAAGCATGAAGCAATTAATTAACAATGGACGAATTAAGTTCCACTCCTGTAATGGTCTACCAACACAGGACATCATTACCAATCGTCAAAATAATTCATAAAGCAATGACTCAGGTGGCAGGACGGTTAAGGGGGGAAAAAAATGAATATTCCCCGGTATACGTCTGGTTTTTCATTTTAGAACAGAATAAATTATGGATACGGTCTGTCAGTGGACAGGTTGGTGGTGCTGCATGCAGAGTAAGCTGCAGGATCAAAGATGCACCGCGTAAAGTCACAGATGTGACATGGATTTATATTTTAAAACCTGTCAATATTAACAAGTGACTGTTACCTCAAAAGATGAAAGAGTGAATTAAAGACACATAGAACACCTACAAAAGAGTTAAAGATGGGTAAAATGTGAGAAAGCACCGAATGTTCAGAAAACCACATAGAATAATGGGGCCTCAAAGACACATATATATGAAAGCGCATAATCTTTTAAGCTTGCATTTGAAGGTAATCTTCCATTAAAGAACACTGACTATTTCTTTGTTGGGGGAAAGTGCAAAGACAGCAGAACTAATGGGGACTATTGGTGTGACTTTGAATAAAGACCGAAATGGCAAAAGGTGCATTTTCTCAGGCACCAGATGTGTGTGGTAAATTATTTCATTCTGAAAGAACTACTAAAACAGTGGCTGCTGGAGAAATATAATCCCCCCCAACCTACTCCTGCACACTGAGTCCGAGTACACATGCAACAAAGAGGCGGAGATTAAAGCATTAATTCAGTGAGAGGGAATGGGATCCTGGCATAAATTTAGAATGAATGTTTTGGGGTTATCTCTTCCACTGGTTGCCGTTTCTACTCTGTACTCTGTTGCACTTCACATACAAATGTAAATCAGGGTCACACCCTGAATCCAACAACATAGAAAGCTCTAAACTCTTGTTTTTCTTTGATAAGCTTGTGTGTGTTTGTGTGTGTTTACTGTGACAACAGGTGTGCTCTTCTGTGCGAACATAGAAAAATACCAAACCAGTCATATGCACATGTATATTTGTGCATTAGGGCATGAGTGTGAATGGAAATGAACACCACTTGCCCTCTCCAACCCCCTTCTGCCAAAAACATATTCCTTACCCGATGCTGGTGAAGATTCTCAGTCGTCCAGGACATGATAAAATCAGAACAAGCGCTCAATACAAAAACAACTGGACTTTATTTGTTGCAGAAAACGTTTCACCCTTTATCCAAAGGGCTTTTTCAATTCAGAGTAGCAGCTGTGAGACAGAGAAGTTTTATACAGGCTGACATGCCACGCACCAACATGTAAATTGGAAGCTGAAATAACGCCCACACATACCTGAGATAACATACCCATTCTATTTAAATTGACAAAACAACACATCACAGCTTAACAGTAGGGGGTTTGTTAAGGTCTTTGTTACTCTCATTCACAGAAGCAGCTACTCTGTTCTCAACAGGTGTGAACTGTCTTGGAATCAGATTTAAAGCTGCATTATATGTCTTTGAAAGTTGAAACCTGAGGCCCCCCCTCGGTTAAGAGAAGGCTTTTCCCTTTTAACATACACAGCTTCTTTCACCCCCTCTCAAACCACCTGTGCTCTCTGTCCAAAATGTGCACATTCTGGTCCTCAAATGAGTGTCCCTTGTCCGTGAGGTGGAGGTGAACAGCTGAGTTTTGTCCAGAGGAGGTGGCTCTCCTGTGTTGGGACATTCGTCTGTGAATCGGCTGTTTAGTTTCCCCAATGTAGAGGTCTGGACAGTCCTCGCTGCACTGGACTGCATACACTACACCACTCTGTTTGTGTGTAGGTGTTTTGTCCTTAGGATGCACCAGCCTCTGTCTGAGAGTCCTGCTGGGTTTGAAATGTACTGGGATGTTGTGTTTGTTGAAAATCCTTCTGAATTTCTCTGATAGTCCAGCCACATAAGGGATGACAATGTTTTTTCGTCTGTTCTCCTTTTTCTGATCACTGTTGTGTTTTGTCGACTTCCTCGCTGACTTGACAAAGGCCCAGTTAGGATACCCACATGTTTGGAGAATTTTTTTGATGTGTTTCTGTTCCTTTTCCTTCCCTTCTGTCTTTGTGGGGATGTGTTGGGCCAGATGCTGTAAAGTTCTGATGACAGAAAGTTTGTGTTCCAGTGGATGGTGAGAGTCAAACAGAAGATACTGGTCCGTGTGGGTTGGTTTTCTGTAAACTTCAATGTTGAGACTGTCCTCTCTTTCCATGTGGACCAAACAGTCCAAAAAAGGCAGTTTTTTGTCGTTTGCATCCTCTCTGGTGAACTTGATGTTGTTGTCGACCGAGTTAATGTGTCTGGTGAAAGCTTCTACTTCTTTGGTTTGGATTTTGACCCAGGTGTCATCTACATATCGGAACCAATGGCTTGGCGCTGTTCCCTCATAGGAGTTTAGGGCTCTCTGTTCCACTTCCTCCATGTAGAGGTTTGCAACAATGGGTGACACTGGGGATCCCACATACCCACTACACAGCTGCTTCAGACTGCTGCCATCAGGGAGGAGACTGAGGAGTCTCCAGGCTCGAACCAGCAGACTGAGAGACAGCTCTGTTCATCAGGCAGTCAGGATGCTAAACACTCTGCCTGCTCTGCCTCCCCTCCCATTTGAACTGCCTTAACACAAAAAACTTTCTCACACATTACCACACAACACAAAGATTTTAACACTGGACTCTGTGTCATCAAACGGGTTATTCACTAAACTCTCGGTCATGTGCTCATTCAGTTTGCACTACTTCTCATATTTGCACTAATGTTTGTATTACATTACTGCCTATAGTCATACTACTGTTTACATTCACTGTTTACATTTATTAATACTGTTTACATTTATTACTACTGTTTACATTTATTACTACTGTTTACATTTACACTACTTTTATATCTACACTACTGCTGATACATATACAGTATTCTCTGACTAGCCTTATTTAAGGATGCCCAATGTGCCTTATGTGCCTTACTGCATATGCCACTTTGCCTCTATACCAACATCAACTACCTCATACATATACTGTGTACATTAACTCATATGCTGCTTTGCCACTCTTTGCAAATGTCAATGCTAGAACCTTCAGTTTATTTTATAGATATACTTTTTATACTTTTTATACTACTATGCAAAAACTCAGGACAGTATTACACTTTTATTATTTCATTTTATGCTTATGTTCATTAAATGTTTAGTGTTTTAGTGTTGGTGTAAATTTTCATACTTTTATACTACTATGCAAAAACTCAGGACAGTGTTACACTTTTACTATTTTATGCTTATGTTTATTAAATGTTTTAGTGTTTAAATGGTTACTGTTGCACCGAGGGACTGAGAGAAACCCAATTTCAATCCTGTGTATGCGTCCTGTACATATTGCAGTTCTGACTATAAAGTTGACTTTGACTTTGACTTTGACTTGACACAGCCGTGCTTCTGTCTGTAAAAACTGTCGTTAAACTTGAAATATGTGGTGGAGAGGCAGAGATCCAGCAGTGTGCAAATATGATCTGGGGTGAAGTTGGTCCTTTTGTCCAAATCCTTATCTTGTAGAAGTCATTTTTTGACGGTTTCTACTGCTTCAGAAATGGGTATGCACGTGATAAGAGAAGTCACATCATACGATACAAGAGTTTCTTCCGGGGCTAGCTTCAAATGTTGAACTTTGTTGGAAAAATCAATGGAGTTCTTTATGTGATGAGGTTTGTTTCCAACAAGAGGAGCTAAAATACCAGCCAGATGTTTAGCAACATTGTATGTCACTGAGTTCATGCTGCTAACGATGGGTCTGAGAGGTGTATCTTCTTTGTGAATTTTTGGAAGTCCATAAAGACGGGGAGTGGCTTCCCCCGGGTATAATCTATAATACAAAGATCGAGTGATTATTTTCTCCTTTTCAAGTTTTTGCAAGTAATCTGTGACTTTCTTTTTAAAGGTGTTAGTTGGGTCCCTCTTCAGTTGCTCATAAGTGTTCCTGTCGCTGGGAATTATTCCTGTAACTGGGCCTTTATCATGTCAGCGAGGAAGTCGACAAAACACAATAATGATCAGAAAAAGCAGAACAGACGAAAAAACATTGTCATCTCTTATGTGGCTGGACTATCAGAGAAATTCAGAAGGATTTTCAACAAACACAACATCCCAGTACATTTCAAACCCAGCAGGACTCTCAGACAGAGGCTGGTGCATCCTAAGGACAAAACACCTACACACAAACAGAGTGGTGTAGTGTATGCGGTCCAGTGCAGCGAGGACTGTCCAGACCTCTACATTGGGGAAACTAAACAGCCGATTCACAGACGAATGTCCCAACACAGGAGAGCCACCTCCTCTGGACAAAACTCAGCTGTTCACCTCCACCTCACGGACAAGGGACACTCATTTGAGGACCAGAATGTGCACATTTTGGACAGAGAGCACAGATGGTTTGAGAGGGGGGTGAAAGAAGCTGTGTATGTTAAAAGGGAAAAGCCTTCTCTTAACCGAGGGGGGGGCTCAGGTTTCAACTTTCAAAGACATATAATGCAGCTTTAAATCTGATTCCAAGACAGTTCACACCTGTTGAGAACAGAGTAGCTGCTTCTGTGAATTAGAGTAACAAAGACCTTAACAAACCCCCTACTGTTAAGCTGTGATGTGATGATTTGTCAATTTACATAGGATGGGTATGTTAACTGGGTATGTGTGGGCGTTATTTCAGCTTCCAATTTACATAAGTTGGTACATGACATGTCAGCCTGTACAGTATATAACTTCACTGTCACACAGGCTGCTCCTTTGAATTGGAAAAGCCCTTTGAATAAAGGGTGAAACGTTTTCTGCAACAAATAAAAGTCCAGTTGTTTTTGTATTGAGTGCTTTTTTCTGATTTTATCATGTCCTGGATGACTGAGAATCTTCACCAGCACGTCAGAAAGAACTCCATTGTGTCTTTGTGGATTTAGAAAAAGTATATGACAGGGTGCTGAGGGAGGAGGTGTGGTATTGCATGAGGAAATCTGGAGTGGCAGAAATGTATGATAGAATGGTACAGGACATGTATGAAGACAGCAGGACAGTGGTGAGATGTGCTGTAGGAGTGACAGATAGCTTCAAGGTGGAGGTGGGATTGCATCAAGGATCGGCTCTGAGCCCCTTCTTGTTTGCTCTGGTGATGGACCGACTAACAGATGAGGTCAGGCAGGAATCCCCATGGACTATGATGTTTGCAGATGACATTGTGATCTGTGGTGAGAACAGGGAACAGGTGGAAGAGAACTTGGAGAGGTGGAGGTATGCACTTGAAAGAAGAGGAATGAAAGTCAGCCGTAGTAAGACAGAGTACATGTGTGTGAATGAGAGGGAGGCCAGTGGAACAGTGAGGCTACAAGGAGCAGAGGTCACAAAGGTGCAGGACTTCAAGTACTTGGGGTCCACTATCCAGGAAAATGGGGAATGTGGGAAAGAAGTGAAAAAGAGAGTCCAGGCAGGATGGAGTGGATGGAGAAAAGTTTCAGGAGTGATTTGTGACAAAAAGGTGTCAGCAAAGGTCAAAGGAAAAGTTTACAAGACAGTGGTGAGACCAGCTATATTGTATGGTCTGGAGACAGTGTCATTGACAAAAAGACAGGAGAAAGAACTGGAAGTGGCAGAAATGAAGATGCTGAGGTTCTCCTTAGGAGTGACAAGGATGGATAAGATCAGGAATGAGATCATCAGAGGTACAGCACATGTTGAACAACTGGGAGATAAAGTTAGGGAGGCCAGACTGAGATGGTTTGGACATGTCCAGAGGAGGGACAGTGGGTATATTGGTAGAAGGATGTTAGAAATGCAGCTGCCAGGAAAAAGACACAGAGGAAGGCCAAAGAGGAGATATATGGATGCAGTTAGAGAGGACATGAAGGTAGTTGGAGTGAGGACAGAGGATGCAGAGGACAGAGTGAGGTGGAGGAGGCTGACTCGCTGTGGCGACCCCTGAAGAGGGAACAGCCGAAAGAAGAAGTTTCATTTTTCATCCAAAAGACTTCATCAGTCCAAGGAGCCACAACAAACTCAGACTTGTCCTACTTGTCGATGTTTACTCATAAATAGCACCTTCACATAGTGGGTCAACCAGTTTGATGGTGCTAAAATAGTTTCTGGAGTCTGCCCTCTACCCCACCAACTTGTTTGAGGCAGTCATGGCCACCTTAGCACCATCAAACTGGTTCACCCACTATGTGAAGGTGCTATTTGTAAGACTGAAATTGTTGCAGTTCCTCGGACTGATGAAGTCTTTTGGATGAAGGACGAAACATTTCAACAATAAGAAACTGTCCAGAGGACCAGGTTTAATTTTGATGGATTTTTTTACCTGGATTATTGAGCGTGAAATTTGATCTTTTATTTATTTCATAATCTTACAGGTATTTACACCTGATCGCAAAATCACTTTTGATCTTATCTTTGTAAGTGCATGTCAGACTGTTATCAAGCTGGTTTACTCATGCTGGACCCTATGAGCCGGTTTCACAAAGACGGATTAAGCATAATCTGGCCTAATCTGGACTTGTTAAATGTAAGCATGTTTAAGTGGCTTGCATGAACATGGCTTGAATTTGTTTTAGTTAATCTGAGATTATGGAGTCCTGGATCAGTGGCAGCTGGTCCAATATTGCAAAACATTTATTCACGTTACAAAGTAGTTCCTGTCATTAAATAATGAAAATTACTTCCTTTTTTTTAACTGAACTTGCTGTTTGGTTCTGTGTATTTTTCAACTATTTTAAATATTTTAAATTGGAATGTTAAAAGGATTTTTAGCTAGTCATTCTCAGTTCTATTTATTTATTTTTAACTTATTTTTTTGTCATGGGATGCTACCGTTCAGCAACACGGTCTTCAAGCAGATCAGAACATGTCCAGTGATCTGAACACCCACTCCAACAGCATTTCATTTGGGACGTTATATTTTCTGCCCTGTGTGCAAATTTGGGTAAGACACAATTTTGCTAATAAAAAAACCCAGAAAAGAATTGAGGACAGCATTCCTGGAGTGAAGTTTGACACCAAACAATGGCTAAAGTAAAAAAAAAAAAACAAAAAAAAAAACAACAACTGTAGAGTATGAAAAAGCTTTACTTGAACCAATTGCCATTGAAAGTTAAAAGTCTGCTTCTACTGAGCACAAGAAGAGTGCATGGGCTGCAATTTGCAATGAATTCAATTCAGATGAAAATGTAAGCACAAGTACAACAACTGCAGGTGAGATCTGCCTATTATGTTATCACAGATGTTATCTGCTTGATTATGATTATTATTTACTATCAATTTATTTTTATTATATCCTTTTATTTTGTTTAATATTGTTTTGTCTCATTTTGTTGCATACGTGATGGTTTTCACTGTAATGCTGACAAGCATGTTCTGAGCTACATACAGTATTTGATTGAAAGGTGCTTCATAAATAGGAATATTACAATTTTTATATTCAATATATTGTTTATATTTTATGGTATCTGCCTTCATAGACTCTGTAGAAGAACGTAAATCTACATCTGGAAAAAAAAAAAGGATGCAGAGGATAGAAGAGACCAATTTACTGCTGGTGGTGGACCACCACCAAGGAAAGACAACACAGATGTGTTGGGTGACTCATTGTCTGGAGAGAGGACCAGTAGCCTCTGGATGTTGTACCAGACAATGACCATGAAGAACTGAACACAAATGTTAAATGAACCAAAAACAGTAAATCAGTTACCTCCTGTACAAATATACGGTTTGTGTTTTTTTATTTTTCAGTCTAAGAAACACACAATTTTGTATTTCTAAGTCAGCTTTACCCAAAGGAAACACTTATTCTGATAAAGAGCTAGTGCACGGTGCCTGTGCACCCTCCAGATCTGGTGTGGCATGCCACAGAGAAGATGCTGCTCTTGTCTTCCAGCAGAGAACAAAAAGGATGTCTCTGCATGAATAACTACCCCTACAATTTCATGAGCAGAAAATGAAATATCTGAAACATGAGCATGACATGAAAATAAGAATTCAACAGGTTGAATTAGATATGACATTGGAAGAGAGAGACGTTCAAAGAAAGACGCATGAGACAGCTTTGCTGAACGAACGATGTGATTCAATAAACATGAAAATAAAAATGTTACCTCATTTGACAGGAGTGTAATTATCGTCACCACAAACAATGTTTTAGACCAGCCTTGGTTGAAGGACTTGTTTAATTTTGCTGCAAACTTTCCTATTTTATACACAACAAAAAGTATTAAAGCAAAAATACATAAAAAGCCATAATCAATATACTTCATGGTTAAATAATCTTTAGTCCAAAAACATGCATGTTAGGCTGATTGGTAACTCTAAATTGACCCTGGGTGTGAGTGAGACAGGTCCCTCTTGTAAATGAGTCCCCGTGGCTCAACGAGGCTAGCCTGTATAAATAAAGGTTGAATGAATGAATGAATCTAACTGAAGTGCTGCAATGTGAAAGCAGCTCTGTGTTCAGGTCCTTGTTGGTTATTCCCTGCCACTGCCATGGCCACATCTGCATCATCCTGATCCTGATGTTACATAGGAGGATCCGGTCAATCATGATGCTTCAGATAATTGTGCAGCACAGCTGTAGCAAGAATAACTTTGCAGCATCTTCCTGGCTCAAAACAAATTATACTCTGTATACAATGATGTTCCCATACTCCAAACATACACTCAACCATCCCTCTTGTGCGAACGTGAGCTCTATTGTATCTTTGTTGCTCAGCTGTTGTGGATGTAGGTATGGTGTAGCCATTGTAGTCCACATGATGGTAGTCCACTATGAGGAGTTAAAATCCTTGAAGTTGCACCTTTCCAATGGGCAACAATGTTGGAAAACTCCAAACTGGTTGTGCATACACTCTGAACACTGATGGAAAACCAGTTCTTGTGATTCCTGTACTCCTCAGCATCAGGAGTGGATGGACACTTGATGGCTACATGACATCCATCTCCACAGCCAGTCACTCCTGAGACGTGTCCATATTCATAGAAACACATGTTATAGTTGGCTTGCAGCATCAAGGAATTTGATGTACAGTCTTCTCAGTTCACAAATGGCACTGCAGACTCTACAGATACTTCACTGGCACTACAAAAATCTCCAGTTTTACAATGAAACACTTCAGATGCCAAGGGTCTCTCAAAGTGATGAGAACTTACAGAGAACTGGTTACAGGCCTTCTTTGATTCAGAGAGGAAAGGCTCAAGCAAAGCAATTATTTCCTGTATGAAAGTGGTCTTGTGACATTATTTTCATCTAAGAGGTTCACTGGATGACTCCTGTCTACAAGTGCTCCTCTGGCTGGCCTCCGTAGTGTATGTTGGTCTTCATTTGGATATTCTCAATACGCCATGCTGCCAAGTCGTCTGTGCTCCCTTTCACAAACAACACTAAGCAGAAGTTAAACCTGCCTCTTTGAAGAACTATTTTAAGCTTCAGTTTAGTCACAGGGTAACTCTGATCCACCTTCTTACAGTTGAATTTGTTTAATACAGAACAGACTAAAGCTGTGACTATTTTAAGATATGGCCGTGCAAAGGACTTAAACCAGCTCAAACAGCATTTTAATCTGAGATTAGCCTTAAGCCTTGTCTGAGGGACTGACTATGTAGAGAAACCTAATGCACAGAAACAAAGAACTAAGATCCTGTGGTGAAACTGTGATCTTTTATGGGTTTTCTGACTGTAAACACTTTGCCAGTGTTAAGATAAAGGAACCAAACGCACAACACAACAACACTTAGAGAAGCCAAATGTTCAACATGACAAAACCCACAGACAGAAATGAATGTACTAGCAGTAGCTTAGACAAAAAAGTACAAACCAGAGGGGAAATTGATGAATATGAGAAGATTAAACTAAAATTAAAAACAGGAAGCAAATCCCTGGAAAACCAGTTGATAAGCTGAATGAGCGATGGAGGTCTGAAGGACCGACGGAACGGGTCACTTGATGACAAATGAGCTCAGCATTTACTGCAGTGGTCCAGTTGAAGGACCATGGCGCTGAGGAAGATAGCTCAGGAGCAAAACTGACAGTCAAAGACAGAGTTGGGCATTTGATGGAAATTAAGAGGAGAGGAATTTGAAAACTCAATTACATGGTAGAACGCATGGCCAGCAGAGGGCAGGAAATCAAATTCAACGGGCACCTGCACACAAGATGAACAAATGTCCCTCAAACATTTTAGTAGACATCAGGACTTCCTCCACAGTGGACAGCCGAGAGGAAATGGAGAAACACGATTGAATTGAAGTTTTGCAAATTCTGTGCAGACCAGAGTGTTTGACAGGAAGTACTAAAGGCAATGAAAAATAAAAAGAGAGCATTTTCTGATTTAAAAACTGTCCAAACAACATTTAATCATGTCTAAAGGGCTACGGCAATCTGGGATAAATTGTTATAATCATAATTTTGCCACTGGAAACAGTTCCTAACCCCGCCGACTGAAGACGAGCTTTGTAAGCTGTGTATATTTGATTTAAAAAAATAAATAAAATCACACATGTGAGTTGGGCATCTTACATGTTTTCAGTTGCTTGCACAGGACTTACAAATTGATAAAAAGCACAAAAATGTGTGGGCTACAACTAAACTTAGAGGTCAATTACACAAGAACTTGTTTTAAAGTTAATTAATTAAAGTGCTATGTGCTGTCATCACTGTATGTTCCCATACAATTCATTCTATGCATGTAACCAATCACATGTGAGATGCACCCAGCCCAGGTGGAGCAGTGGGCAGCTATGTAGGTGTCTAAGGAACAATTAGGGATTGGGTGTCTTGCTCAAGGTGGGGAGGTGAACCTGCAACTTTCTGGTCCCAGGTCACCTGCCCTACTGCTCCTTTAAATTTTGTGAATATACAAAAGGGTTTTTATCGTTTTAACCTTGCATCCATGGAAACCATGTTTTGTGAATCTCAAAATGGTAAATAAAAAAAAAATGGTTCCAGAATAAAAACTAAAAAAAAAACTTACCCCCCCCCCCCACACACACACACACACACCTTGAATTTTTCTTGTAGACAACCAAAATTGTTTGAACACGATGAAACTGTAAGACCACCTCTAATCTAACCTACGACACCAATATACTGTACATTACTTTATTTTTCTGCTCTTCTGTTTTCACAATGATTAACAAGTGTGTCCTCTTCCTAACTTACACTCTGCACCCTGTGTTCAAGCTTTACGCTTGTGCACCACACCATGTTTACTGTTTTTGGTATATGTTTTCATGCTTCTAGCTACTGGCCTGGCATCATTACAACAGCCGCTCCGGTGAGTTTAGTTGTTTTCATGTGGATCATTTCTTCAATCTGTGCTGTGTTTTCAGAGGATATTTTTGAAACATTAACAAAAAAGTATTTTTGGAAAACTGCATTTCTTTGCGGACAAAGCCTGAGAGGTAAACGAGAGCTAAGTGTACACTCAGGCACTCTTTATGTGTAATTTTTAAGTAAAACCATAGCTTTTCTACTGCATTTTGGCTGTTTTTGTATAACACAATAGCAGTTGATTTATCTGAAAACAAAGCTTTTTGAATCCACGTCTTAAGCGTGGAGATTTTTTTTAAAATGCACCACAGTGGTGTGAAATCACACGTGCAGATTACAGGTGCTGCAGTCAATAATTTCCCCATGCAAGTCAACAACAGTAGTAACTGTGGATAGAAGAGTGTTTGTGCTGATCACCCTTTTCAAAGTGTTGGAGCAACCCAACTCATCCTTGGTCCAAATGGATATTCACGATTTTTTCTATTACATTAGGGCTTAGTGTATTACTAGTTGATGTTTTTCTTAGTTAATTCTAGATGTTATTATTGTTTTTCTCTTGCATTTGTTGTTGGATGTAACTGGGATCCCGTGTACATAATCTCGTTTTCATCACATGTACCACATGCGGTGCAAATGACAATAAAGACTCTCTGACTCTGACTCTGATATTCATGTATTCACCATTTTGGATGTACAGTAGTTGTTTTCATGTTCGAGACTGCAGTGTCTGTGCACGTACACTTTACAGCAACAGCTAGTGACCTGGCATGGAAACTATTACCATGTCACCCTATAATGCATAACTTTCGCACAATCAATATCGGACAAATGCTATTGTTTATAGAATGTGCACGTTAACGTTTTACGAGGGCCTCAGTGTAAAAACTGGATCCTTCTCTTGGTGAGAAACGCAAGAGGCTTGAAGTGATCCTGGGCTAAGTTACGAGCTCCCTGGAGCTACACCTGGAGCCTGTTGGCTTAATGCACAATCAATCAATCAATCAATCAATCAATCAATCAATCAATCAAACTTCTTGAGCTCTAATTGTTACCAACACTGATTTTTTTTTTACCACTGTTATTAACTAGTGTCCGATGGACCCATCTCAGTCAGTTTAGTTGAAATTTAGAAACAAAAGTTAAACTCTTCTTTTGTGAACAAGTTCAGAATAACAAACTGCAACACGTTCCTATTAACTAGACCATGATGTTGTTTATTAGCTGTGTCTGTCGGAACCGGTGTCCTTGTGTAACTCTGTTCTATACTTTCATGGCCACAGATGTTATCCTCACTTTCCTGCTTTTACGTGATTGAACCTAAGATGCCAAACAAGGTGATCATTGTTATTCATCAGTTTTCTTGGAGCGTAGCGGCTAAATGTGTAGTGTCCAAGAGCTTGTAGAAAAAGTCAATATAAGCAAAGTAAAGACTGCACGTTTTGAAAGAGATGGCTGTGGGTGAGTGGTTAGAGTAGTCATCCTCCATTACAACAGTTGGGGGTTCGATTCCACCAGCAGCCACATGCCGAAGTGTCTCTGGGCAAGACACTAAACCTCTCATTGCCTTAGATGTGTGTCCCATCAGTGTATGAATGTGATAAAGCTCTGATTATTCTCTGTATAGATCTAATAGAGTGCTGTATGAATGGGTAAATGAGGACACAGATGGTGTTGTAAAGAGCCTTGAGTATAAGACAGAAAAGTCCTATATAAGTACAGTCCATTTACCATTATGTAACAATGAGCATTCAGAAAAATAAAATAACCTTTTGCCTTGAAGTTAAAAGTTCTGAAAGTTTATTTCTTTTATTTAACAATTGGTTTTAATCTGGACTCAATGGTTTTAGTGTCAGTAATATTTGAACCTTTAAAGCCACAGATAGATCATTTTTGTTACAGCTGTCATCATGAAGGTTGCGTCAAATTGAAAGTGTCTGTTCAATTTAGTAAATGGTTAGAAGTCCAGAAAACGAGAAATTTGAAAAATGTAAGCCTTTTTCATTGTCCATAGGAATAAATAGTTTAATTTATAAAATGTACGGTATGCAGGATATCACAAAATACTCAGTCTCATAAATTCCAGGTATTAAGTTAAAAACTGTATGAAAAACATTTAAACAATGTAAAATCACAGTTTATAAACATGTTAAACACATCTGTCCTTTTATTGTTCCCCTCTCATGGGTTGCCACAGCAGATCATCTTTTGCCCAAAGTTTAACCGGATGAACTTCCTGACACATCCCTCACTGTTTATGGCAGATGTTTCTTCTGCTTTCTGGGTTGAAGACACTTCTGTCTGCTCTGTTCTGATCCTTTCAGCAGTGAGAGATGCTTCCAGGTCTGTGCTGATCTTCATGACATCTGTATGAGACCTTTGGTTGCATCTTTGAGTGAAAAATGGCACTTTCTCATTTTCAGCCTTTAAAAATGTAAGCTGACTTGAAAGTTGTTCCACCTCTTGTTGAAAACTTTATTTCGCCATAGTTTTTTAGGTTGGCCTTGGAGTTGGGAATGAGTTTAATTTTATTTATTTATTTCAGTTTTTTTTTTTTAGTTCTCCTATCTGACCTGTAACTTTTCTGCAATTTCTGCCTTATTTATTCTGCATAAGTTCTAGCTTTATATTGATTAAATAAACGATTTATATCGAGTAAAGAAACAAATTCACATTTGTCACTGCTCAGAGTTTCCACCTGTATGACGAGTTCATCATTTTGACATTCCAACTCAGAGAACTTTTTCATCTTTATAAATTAGTTTTTGATTAAAGACTATCTCTGAGATAATAAAAGTTTCTGTACTGAGATAGACGTTACTTCCAGGTTTAGACTGCAGGTTTGTAGCACTTTGAGTATCCAGAAATTGTAAAATCAGATGTTTGTGATCCTCTGGTTCTCATCTGGTGTCTCAGCGATCACCTCCACCTCAGATGGGGGTTTAGATGTTGTCTCTGCAGTCTGGACTGATGCAGCTGGTTCTTCAGAGGTTTTCTCAGGCAGTTGTTCCAGTGCTGGTCCAGGCCGAGATGGACTTTCTGAAGGAATATCAGCAGTATGGAACTTCTGAGTTGAAAATTAGTTTTTAGGTGTCTTTGACAAGTCAAATATGATTTTTAGTCTTAATTTTTATTTACTTGTTTATTTATTATTTATTTATTTATTTATTGACAGCTTTGGAACTCTTTTCTTCTGTTGCCTCATTTTCCTTTCACACTCAGTTATGAAAACGTATATTACCGGTAGTCCAAAAATGTATTAGTCTAAAAATATTTAGTGCATTTTGGTGACAAAAAGCTTCTTAGTCTACTTTTAGATGAATGAAATGAAAAATAAAATCCACCTTTTAGTGCCTATTCTACATCACTAAAACTGTCAATTAGGTTATTTTTCATGATTGTTAGGGAAAACTTAAGAACTTGTTAAGACCCGTAAAGGCCAAAATATACAAAGTGGACACTGGACACAGAAAAAGAATTAAAACAAATGTCATTAAACTAAAATAAAGTACTCCAGGCCCCAGGCTTCTCCCACCAGGACTGGAGCGTCCTTGTCTGGTTCAGCATCCAAAAGAAAAACTAAATAATAAAAAGTTCAAGAAATGGTGGACCGGTGAGTCTGGCCAAAAAGAATAAAACGGCACCCAGGCAAACCCAACCCTGTACGGGGCCGTCGTGTCTCCCCAGGTGACGCTTTACCTTACAAAAGTCCCTCTACACAAACAAAAGGGGAAACTGGACTACCAGCACTCACACAGTCAAAAGTACAAATAAAAGAAAAAGGTAACAGACCCTCACTGTTAATCTCAGCTGTCCTCCTCCTGGACAGCTGCCCAAACACTGCCCTCAGTGTCTCCAAAGTTAACTCAAACAAGCCTCACAGGCCCACACCTCTAAGTCTAGGCCAAGTTTTAACTAGCACTTAAGGTGCTTCATTCTACACATAACTAATTAATAATCAGAGGCATTTTTAAGAGCTCAAACATCTCAACTACTACTCCCCTTGGAGCAAACTCACAAACAAAAGAAGAGGGTGGAGCTCTCCTCAATGTCTGTACACCACACAGCACCAAGGCTGTCACTCAACACTCAGTTTTATCTTTAAGTGTATCTTCAGCTGGTTCCAACAAACATTAGCTGACTTCTATGGATCATCACTAGCTTCAAACAAGCTTAAACTTGATTCATACAGCTTCCACTAGCCTCCACTAGCTTACTCTAGCTTCACACAACTCTAGTAAGCACTAGAGCTGTCACAAGAGCACCCTTTGCTCTACATGTGCTGTTTGGACAGCACCAGAATTTAAGAGCCTTAGCTCAACACACAGTGGCCAGGGTGGTGGAGAGCACACCTGATCACATACACACACAGGCAACACTTACAGCTACCTTAATCAAACTTGGTTTACCTTTACAGGATCACAAGTTGCTCCAACAAGCCCCTGCTTGCGTCCACCAACCTCAGCTGGCAATCTCAAAACTCTACACTTGCTCCCAGCAAGTCTCCACACACACTCTCTGAGTTAAATCAGAGACCTCACCTCTTAGCTTGACTAGAGGTCACACGAGCTCCTAACAGAGCTCCAACACAACTCCCTTCTTAGGAGTACTCACCACATGACCAGGGTGGACGGAGAACATCCCTGGTCCCACAATCTGTTTCACAGATAACTCCAGAGAAGCTCAGCTTCTCCATTTCATGCAGCAACCCCCTGTTTCATGCATCAAAACCTCCGTGCTCTTCAATGCTCAGCCTCAGACTTTTAAAAGGCAGAGAAACAACAGGTGTTTCAGCTGAGTTAATCAAGCCTGATTAGGCTGAGTTAAAAAAAAGTGCTGCAGTAGGTTGCTGCTGTTTGTTTAGCAGACTACAGCCAACCTAAACCAAATAATGATGTTTTTAAAACTGTCTTACCTCTAGGGTACATAACAAGCTTTTGTAAATTAACTGTTTTAAGGTGAATAATCTTCAGGACATGTTATTGAGGTATGTGAAAGACAAAGGGAGCAGAGGAAAGTCAAGAGTGTAGCAATTCTAATTGTGGGGACAATAACAGGCAACAGTAAAGAGTTGGCTGACATGATGCAGAGAAGGAAGGTAGATGTCTTATGTGACCAAGAGACCAAGAGGAAGAGCAGCAAGGCTCACAGCATTGAGGCAAGTTAAAGAGGGAAATTAAAGTAATAATAAAAATAAAAAAAACTTTTCATGTGATATTGTTATGGAAATTAATCTATTCCCACTCTTTAAATAAAGGAATGAGTAAACAATCTTTGTCTTTAAGTTTATTTTCTCTTTGCAAAGGAACTAATTCAGAAAAAAGACATAAACTCAGAGAGTCAGAGTACTTTTATTAACATTGCACAAGATTTCACCAGTACAGCGTGAATATGTACGCACAGTCATCCGGAAGGGGGGTGAGTGTGTGAAGCTGCTGCCTATTCAGACCACATGAGACATCATATCACATTATGTTCTTCAGCGCGGCCTCTCTCATCCGTATCGGGATGAAGGTCAAAGGTGTGAAAAACAAGGAAAGGACCATGAGGGTCACAGCGTTGGTATTAAAAAAAAGTATCACATTTTGTCTGCCAAGACACCACATGAGACAGTAAAAACTATACCAGAAGCACATTTAAGACAGTTACATGTTGCATTTTGAGACTGAGGCAGGGAGATTTCTGTCCATGAGACATTCCAGATAGCAACAGTCTGAGATGTAACCAGCCGGCCTCCGATAACGCTCATAGAAAAGTTCTCCGGGGGGGGTAGCGGACAAGACAAGAGGAGCAGCTGTTTGTCCTCAGTAAAACACGTCTCAGGAGAAATTAGATATCCAGCCTTTTCCAAGGCTGTTTCCAAGGGAGTCAGATAAGAATGACAAATATTTTCACTTCAGGCTCACATTGTAATTTCTGCAGCCTTGAGTCTGTAAGGGCGACTCTGTTCCAAAAATGATCCAATTCGGGACTTTTTTCCACTGATCCAAGCTCTGACCTCAGATGTTGACCAGTACAGCGTCCAGAGTCCCAATCCGAGTGGGTGATCTGTTCACCTTCCGGATAAGCTCGCAAACAGCTGATTTCTCGAGGTCACCGCGCAGACCAGACGTCGGGTGCTCCAGGCATTAAGTCCTGCTGAAGTCTCCCTCATTTGCGATAGGCCAGTGCTCCACAAAACGCCAAAAAGCAAAGCGCTGCCATCGTAATCCAATATAATCCAGATTCTTCACCTCCTCCACAGAGCACAGCACAGAGAGCGAGACGCACACCATCCAACAGGAATCCATGGCGTATCCTCTTCGTCACTCTGCGAGGATGGACCGGCTCCCCCCGTGCCTTGCCTTCTGTTGAAATCTTGTTCGTAGAATCGAATGCCCATACCTCCAATCCATCTTAATTTGCGTTCGAGGTGCTTTTCTGAGGAGCTGCAGGCAGCAGCGGGGGGGGGGACGGGGGAGGAAAGGACTGAAGCGACTGCCTCCTTCAAAAGCCAGAACAGAAAAGATCAGCTGTCAAGTGAGTTGAGGAAGTCTCAGACTCCATAAATATAAACACTGGTTACATGTCATTGCGTCTCATGCGTACCTCATGGAAGGCCCTCGGACCGGGATTTGAACCAGGGACCGGCTTGCTGTGAAGCAGCAGCTCTACCAGTTGTGCCACCATGCTGCCTCAAATGTTAACAATTTTCAGCAAATATATATACAGTATATATACAGTACATATTACACATATATATA
>JBBPBX010004969.1:29245-53629 GCA_038048925.1 Garcialebias charrua
TATATACACACTGTATGTATTTTTGCTTTATGCTTTTTTCACTTTGTTCTTTCTATTTTTCCGGCAGTCTGTAGGAAGCAGATGTGAGCTGCAACCCAACCTGAAGTATTATTGGCAAACTGCTTGAATAGATGAGTGTAAGAATTGTCCTTCCACAAACTTCTTCAGAACTAATGTCCAACTGGGGACAATGAAACTCGTCATGAGTGAGTGGGTTATTTCTGTAAATTGCACAATGTTAACAATATTAACCGCTTTTGCACTGTAATGCCAGCGTCAGCATACGTGTTGCAATTCCACTATTGTTCATTTTCCATTCCAAGTTTTCATTTCAGTGATTTAAATTGTGTACTATTAGAATCTACTGACACACTGCTTATTGAAGAATAGGCAGATTTATCTACTGCAGTCTGCCAAAATGTGACAGAACAATTCACCCTGCATGCGCTGTCTCAAAGATCAGAGCTGCATTATGTTCACAAGAATATGCTGATTTCAATACCCTTGAAATGTGACAGAGACAAAGAAAGAAATAGAGAAATACAAATATGATCAAATGAGACCAACACATGTTTGAAGAAACAATTCCTCTCCTGTCAAAGTATGTTCTCAAATCTCAAGTGGAATAAATGTATTAATAAATGCTGCTGGTGTGAGAATACTTGTTTACTTGTATTCATTAGAATTTATGTATGAAACACTTCCGAACTTCTAACTCAAAGAACACTTCAAGAACATTGCCTCCAAGATACAAGATGCTCTCTAGATTAGATTCAGAGGCGTTTTATTCTACTTATACCGGTGAATGGAAAGTAATGCATTAAATTACATACTGTATTTACAAAATGCACATATAACAAGGCTACAATCAATTCAGCATACCGTATTTGTGCAAGAGTTATGCACTATTGTATACACAGTTGCTGAGTGATCATAAAAATCTTTCAATCATACTTCTATCTTTGACATATTCTAGCACAAAATCATCTGACATTAAGTTTAATAAAGAATTTGATTGTCTGGAGCAGACAGACAAGATAACATTACTTCAGAGCCCTACTGACTTTTTGACTATACTTAAAAAAAGTACAACTTGAAAGTTTTGTTTTATCAGTGTAAACAAAAGAGCAGTTTTTCTTGGTTAACTTACAACATTCTGTTAATAAGTCAAACTAACATTACCCAGATTAACCAATTATGATGCAATTATTAACTGAAAGCATTTACCAGTATACAGTATATGTGTTCTGTACCACACATTTAAACTAATTTCTAACATTGATTTTCAATTTTCTTGCTATTCTGGACTTTTTTTTTTCTTGATTAGGAAATGTCAGTCATAGAATCTTTATTGTCATTCTCACCACATGTGGTACATATGATGGAACAAAATTATGTACACAGGGTCCCAGTTACATCCAACAATGAAATTTAAAAGGAAAACACGTAATAAGATCTAAGATATGAACTAAGAAAAACATAAACTACAAATACACTAAGCACTAATATCATAGAAAACATTACTCCAAACAGCAGCACGAACATGAGTCTGTATGAGCAGATGAGCACGAATGAACACAGCAACATGAAACAGTATCAGCATGATGTGATATTTTGCAGTGATTCTTCTGGTTATTTATTCATGAGTCTAACAGCTTCAGGGTAGGAGCTGTTCCTCAGTGTAGTGGTTCTACACTTAATGCTCCTCAGCCTTCTTTCTGAGGGGAGTGGGGATAAAAAGTGTATGTGCTGCTTGGTGAGTGTGGTCCTTCATGATGCAGGTGGCCCTCTTCCTTGGTTGAGATTTTTATTAATGAAAAGTGCGTTATAAATTAAATTCATCATTATTATTATTATTCCTGCATCTGGAGGTGTAGATGTATGTGATGGTGGGGAGACTGACTCCAACAGACTTCTGTGCAGCCTTCACCACTCTCTGTAGAGCTTTCCTCTCTGCAGCTGTGCAGCCTCCATGCCACACGTTGATGCTGGAGCACAGGATGCTCTCCACTGCACACCTGTAGAAGGAGGTGAGGACTGGGCTGCTCAGACCAGCTCGTCTCAGCCGTCTGAGGAAGTAGAGTCTCTGATGACCTTTCTTGATCAGGCTGGTGGTGTTGTTGCTCCAGCTGAGGTTATCATTCATGTGTACACCCAAGTACTTGTAGCTGGAGACCACTTCCACTGCAGATCCACTTATGTTCAGTGGGGTGTGGGTGTGTTTGTTCCTTCTGAAGTCCACAATCATCTCCTTTGTCTTCTTCACATTGATGTGAAGGTTATTCTCTTTGCACCAGCTCTCCAGGTGTTCCACCTCCTGCCTGTAGCTGGACTCATCATTGTTTGTGATGCATCCCACCACAGCTGTATCATCTGCAAACTTTACAATGTGACAGCCTGGATGGGTAGCTGCACAATCATATGCGAGCAGAGTAAACAGAGAGGGCCCAACACACATCCTTGAGGAGAGCCAGTGCTAAGGGTTATGGTGGAGGAGGAGAAGTTATGGATCCTCAGTAACCGTGTTTCCATCTATTTTCAATATGAATGTTGAGTGAATTTTTGAAAATTCGCAAAAATGTAAATAAAAATTAATGCGAAGCAGAAGTGTTTCCATCAACTGGCTTGAAGCGCATCTACCGGGCCACACGCAAAGCGGCATTACGTCAGACGTCAGCGTCATTACGTCAGACGTCAGCGTTACGCATGTCTACAGTAAACAGGAAGTAGCGGTTGAAAACAGGACCCGACCACACATCTCGTCAAAATGGAGAGAATATTTCAGGTATGTCAAAAAGGCGTTCAATACAAGATTACCTGGACTTTATTTGTAACAGAAAACGTTTCGACTCCCTCCTGGATGGGAGTCGAAACGTTTTCTGTTACAAATAAAGTCCAGTTGATCTTGAATTGAACGCCTTTTTGATTTATCATGTCTTGGACGACTGAGAATCTTCACCAGCATATTTCAGGTATGTGTTGCTATCGGGCAAGTTGTATTTATTCTGTCGTGCCAACTAGTTTTAGCGATGTTACATGTTGTCCTGAGACGAAGTCACGTGACGTGAATGTTCACTACGGCAGAACTGAGTCGGCAAATCTGTTTCCATCTGTCGTTTTGCACATCAGCTCTGATTCGAAGAACCCAAAAACCACCTCAAGCGAGCGTATCAACATTTTTGAGAATTAGAGGAAGTAAATTCGCATCTTGCCATTTCCATTCAGCTTTTCTGATGCGATACTTCAAAACGCGCATCAAGAAACCTTGATGGAAACACGGCTACTGACTGTGGTCTATTTGTTAAGAAGTCTAGCACCCAGTTGCAAATGAAGGGGCTTAGTCCTAGTGTAGATAGTTTGTCCATCAGGGTTTGGGGGACCAGGGTGTTGAAGGCAGACGTGAAGTCCACAAAGAGCAGACGGACGTATGAGTCTTTCTGCTCCGGGTGGTTGAGTGCAGTGTGGACCACAGAGGAGATGGCATCCTCTGTTGATCAGTTCTTGTGGTATGCATACTGATGAGGGTCCTCATTAATGTTGATGGTTGTTTTGATGTGAGTCATGAACAGTTTTTTTGAAGCATTTAGCGACTATCGGGGTAAGGGCCACTGGCCGATAGTCATTCAGACCAGTCACTGTAGAACTTTTTGGGACTGGGATGATGGTGGCAGTCCTCGGGCAGATGGGAACTGTCTCCAGGGTAAGTGAGGTTTTAAAGATGTCGGCCAGCACCTCGCAGAGCTGATCAGCACATTCTTTCAACACTTTCCCGGGATGTTGTCTGAGCCGGTTGCTTTATGAGGGTTGATCCTCCTGAAAGTTTTCCTTACTTCTGCTGAGGTCACGCTGAAATGCTCTGCATCCGGTGGTGAGGTGAGTCTGGTGCTGGGTGGTCTGTTCGGGTCTTCAAAACGTGCATAGAACATGTTGAGGGCATCAAGCAGAGATGGGTCTTTGGGGCATTGTTCACTCCTATACAACTATTATTATGATGACCCTTTCTCATAGGTGTTTTTCTAAAAATCAGCTACTCAAAGAGGGCGGCACGGAGAGCTGATGACTCTCAGAAAGGTCGCATGGGGGGCCATTTTATGTGGAGTTTGCATGTTCTGTCTGTGGGTTTTCTCCGGGTACTCCAGGTTCCTCCCACAGACCCAAAACATGCATGTTAGTCTGTGAGTGTGAGAGAGAGTGAATGGTTGTTTGTCTCTTTTGTCTCTGTGTGTCCCTGTGATGGACTGGACACTTGTGCACACTGGCTGTACCACACCGTAGTGTCGTACTCTGTCCTCTTGCAGACATTGGCTACAGTCAGCACGGTCACTGTGCAGGCTCCGGGACACGTGACTTACAGGGTCTTGAAACAATCTTGAGGAAAGAGGGAAAAGCTGAAAGAAGAAGAATACATGGGATGTGACTTTGAACATTAAAACTAGAAAAAAAAATGTCATTAAGAACTGCTTTTAAGATTCTGTCCTAAGCAAGTCAACTCTAAACACTTGCGTTACTTGATCAGAAAGATTTTATTCAATAATCATGTCTGATGTTTGTGAACTAATGATCAGTAATAATTACTGATAGCTCTCACTAATCAATGGAAGATGTTACTGAGTAGATAATGTATACAGTACTGTATTTATAATGTGATGTAATGCTAAACTCACAAGTCCTTATCAGATTGGTCCACATCAGGTGTCCAGTCTGAGTTGACCTCATCAGTCTTGGGTTCCTCAGCACTATCAAGGCCATCACTGTACTCACTGTCGGCAGGGGGTTGGGGGAGCGGTAGAAAAATCAACTGAACTGTAATTTTAGTAGTCTGTTGCCTGGTGGATGTTCCCCTGGATTTCATGATTGCTTTACATGCAGTCCCAGCAGAACTGGTGTTACATTTTGTCTGTCAGGATGTGGATCCTGTAGGAACAGATATGAAAGACTAACACAAAAGGAGCTGAAGTAATGAAGAATTAAGAGGCCAACAAATCAATAACAGTCTTAACAATAAAAATGATAATAACTGTACCCGTTTCAATTGTATTTTAATTTATTTTTGAAAGCTACCTTTATTTTAAATTAGCATTAAGTAAAATAAAAACTTGAATAAATTTATTTTATGTCATGCACTTCTTAAGCCTTGAGTTACAGCTTTTAGAGTAATACAGTACAGTAGTGACAATTTTTCTAAAAATCCAGGTTTTTGTCAATCACAAAATTGTTTTTTCAAATTCATACCTCTGCTATAGCTAGAGAGCAGTCTTTGAGGAAATTACCATAATGGTTAAAAAAAAAAAGAAGAAGAAAAAAGCTTTACAACTTTAAAACAACCATGATTGCAAGAAAATCTGAACAGATTGAAAAAAAAATGGGAAAAAAGAAATATAAATTCATCAAAAGTTTCATCTGGATGTATGGGGCCTCTATTTGAGAAATCTACTTGGCTGAGGAAACAAAAGCTTCTAAACAAAAACCTGGATTTTATGTTCTGACAAAATGCTTGACAACTGAGGAGAGAGTGGTGATCGGAGCAGACCTGAATGGACATGTTGGTGAAGGAAACAGAGGGGATGAGGAAGTGATGGGTAGGTTTGATGTCAAGGAAAGAAACCAGGAATGACAGATGGTAGATTTTGCCAAGAGAATGGAAATGGCTGTAGTCAAAACCTATTTCCAAAAGAGGAGGGACACAGAGTGACCTATAAGAGTCTAGGAAGGAGTATGCAGGTCGACTACATTCTGTGTAGAAGAGGAAACCTGAGGGAGATTCATTCAACCTCTATTTATACACGTTAATCCACCTGAGCCTCTGGGACTCATTTACAAGAGAGACCTGAAACTGGAGATTGGAGAGACTGTAAGGTTGTGGCAGGGGAGAGCATGAACAGACAGCATTGTATGGTTGTGAATGACTGTTGTTGTGAAGAAGAGAAAAAGAGTAAAATCAGAGAAGAAGCCCAAATGGTGGAAGCTAAAGAAGGAAGAATGTTGTGAGAAATTCAAAGAGGAGCTGCTAAAGGCTCTGGGTGGTAAGAAAGAGCTTCCAAATAACTGGACTACTACAGCAACGGCAATTAGAGAGACAGGTAGGAAGGTACTTGGTGTATCATCTGGACAGAGAATGGATGATATGGAAACCTGGTGGTGGAATAGTGAAGTGCAGGACGCCGTTCAAAAAAAGAGGTTAGCCAAAGAAATGTGACAGTGAAAGGACTGAAGAGAGGAGACAGGAATATAAAGAAATACAATGTAGAACAAAGAGGGAGGTAGCAAAGGTAAAGCAGAAGGTACATGAAGCGTTGTATGAGAGACTGGACACTAAAGAGGGTGAGAAGAACTTGGACCGATTGGCAAGACAGAGGGACCAGGTTGGAAAGGATGTGTAGAAGGTTAGGCTTGTGAAAGATAAGACTGGTAATGTTCTAACAAGTGAGGAGAGCATGAAGGGAAGATGGAACCAATATTTTGATGAGCGATTGAATGCGGGGATTGAAAAGGAACAGCGAGTAGGGGTAACTGTGAGCCAGGATGTGGGAATGATTAATGAGGATGAAGTTCAGAAAGCTTTGATGAAGATGAAGAAGGGAAAAGCATTTGGACCTGATGGCATACCAGTAGAGGTATAGAAATGTCAAGGAGTGAAAAAGGAGACAGGTGGAAAAACAGGGTTAAAAAAAGCAGCTGTTTTTTCCCCATATTTATAAACCAATTTTTGGTGGAGATATGACTGTTTTCATTCATCCTGACATTGAAAATATTGTCCACTACCATTTTCAGCCGCTAGATGGCACTCGAGTAGTATGGCATGCTGTTTTGTCATGTAATAGGTAAAAGTGGCTATTAATGACACACGTGGCTTGCCAGAGGCTTTCACTTTTGTCTAGCTCCGGGATCATACCTGGAGCAACCGTCAAATCAGCGTCATTTTGCTGCACCGCCCCGGAGAAATGCAGTTAATTTGACCACTAAAGTGCATTTATTAAGTAAAAGTTCAACTGAGACACATCTTTACTACAAAGGCGAGCAAACAAATAAATGTTTTAAGTGCTTGTTTTGTTAAATTTCGAAGAAATGCGCAGCGTTCCTCCTTCCTGATTTCCTCCCTCTGTGCACTCCCAGATTACGAAGTCAGCGAATACTTCTGAAATGCAGCTGATTTGTTCGTTACAGTGCATTCATTCAACACTTGCTCTTCTCAAGGTCGGACGTCTCCTATTGGTCTCCGCTTTGCTTTTGTTTGTCTTGTCTGTGAAACTGTCTGAGAGCCTCTCTTCTTCAAAATCTTCCGAATCGTAACTATGGACTTCCATTTTGGTCAGTTGGTCCTTCAATACAACTGATAAAATTTCTTCAAAAAGAAGACAGAGCCGATTTGCCCTGTTGGCATGCACTCAGCTGGATATCTCATCGACTTGGAAGACTTGATGATGTGTCTATCTCTGCTGTCATCTGTGGATCTTAAGGATGCATACTTAATTGGATTTATGATAACTGGTTCCTGCTTTTTGGATTTGGCTGGTTCCTGGTCTATCAACATAAAAGGAAGACGTCGGCGGCTAATCTGGACCTGGTCAGGTTTCCTGCCTTACATGATGGCTTGTTTCATGTCTCAAAAACCCAGACTTTTGGCTGGATGGATTAGATCTCTGGATTTTTTCAGGCACGTTCCATTGGTGTGGTCATTTTAATTTGGACATTTTCGGAAGCGAGTGGACCAACACGGGCTGAAGGTAGATGTCATTAAAGTTCTGCCTGTTCCCAAAACAATTGTGTTTATCTGACATTCGGCTCCCTGACTGGCCTTGATAGGCCGTCTTATCTCAACACGCCTGAGAAGTTTTGTAAACCAGATGCTCTCATCCCCCTCCCAAACCTGCTACTGAGGAATTCCACAACTTTTCAGAGGAGCACAGCTGAATAAACATTCTGTCATCATTTCAGGACTCTCGCCTCTGGCCGACCTCGGCAGCTCCCCCCCCCCATGAGTGTGCACAGATCTATGAGCTGGCTGCTCAAACCGCCTTTGAGTCCCCCTGCCCTCTGTGTAATGTCGGCGTCATTATGTGCTTGTGTGCAAGACTTTTTTTCATTACCACATTTTAACCTCCAAACAGAGGTCAAAAATGTGTTAGGAATTGTTTTTTGTCTCCAAACCCTATGTGACATTTTTCACCACTTTTATTGTCTGTCCAACAGATCTCACTTGTAAATGAGTCTTCGAGGCTCAATGTGACTTATCTGTTCAAATAAAGGTTGAATTAATTTGTTAAGTAAAACTTCAACTGAGACACACCTTTACTATAAAGTTGAGCAAACAAATACTGTACAGGTAGTCCCCGATTTACGAGCGCTCTGATCTGCGAGGTTCCAGACTTACGAGCTGCGAATTTTTGGAAAAAACGAAAAAAATACTGAGTTTTCATGTGTTTTTTCACTACAGTTAGTTAGTTAAGCATATAAACACACGTTTCCGATCATTTTTATGCACTCAAAAGTAGTTTTTAGATGAAAATAGAGTGTTTTTAGTCGCGCTAGCGAAAACCGTTCCAATTTACGAGCGGATTTCCGGATTTACGAGAGAAATGGCGGCCGTTCCAAATTACGAGATTTCCGGTTTACGAGCGCCTCGTTGTAACGGATCTCGCTCGTAAATCGGGGACTACCTGTAATTGTTTTTAGGTGGTTTTCATTTTAAATCTCGAAGAAATGCAAAGCGAGTTGCCCCTCTGCATGCTCCCGCTTCCGCGAATTGGCTTTTCAAACGCATGACCATCAAAGTGCATTTATTAAGGAAAAGTTAGACTGAGACACACATTTGCTATACATTTGTAATTTTGAGCAAACAAATAATTGTTTTTAAGTGTTAATTTTGTTGAATTTTGTTAAAGTTCTACTGTACACTCTCCCGTGGCTGCCATTTGGCAGCAAATAAATTTTTGGCACAACACCGGCCCACATTTCGGGGTTGTCAGTGGTGACACATAATAGATGAAGTGTATATGGTGAAGCAATGTATGTTTTTTTCCATTTTATTAGACATATTTGGACTGATGCGACTTATACGGCGATGCGACGTGTATGGTGGAAAATATGGTACTCAGGGTTGATTGCCCAGGAAAACGAAGAGGTTGGTAAAGAGGTGAAGAAGAGAGTCCAGGATGGAGAAGTTCCAGTAGGGATTTGTGTCAAAAGGGTTGAAACAAAAGTCAAAGAAAACATTTACAAGTCAGAGCTGAAACCAGCTTTGCTGCATGGTCTGGAGATAGAGACATGGACAAAAAGACATGCGACAGAACTGGAAGTATCAGAAATGAAGATGCTGAGGTTCTCCTTAGGAGTGACAAGGATGGATAAGATTAGGAATGAGATCATCAGAGGTACAGCACATGTTGAACAACTGGGAGATAAAGTTAGAGAGGCCAGACTGAGATGGTTTGGACATGTCCAGAGGAGGGACAGTGGTTTGGACATGTCCAGAGGAGGGACAGTGGTTTGGACATGTCCAGAGGAGGGACAGTGGTTTGGACATGTCCAGAGGAGGGACAGTGGTTTGGACATGTCCAGAGGAGGGACAGTGGTTTGGACATGTCCAGAGGAGGGACAGTGGTTTGGACATGTCCAGAGGAGGGACAGTGGTTTGGACATGTCCAGAGGAGGGACAGTGGTTTGGACATGTCCAGAGGAGGGACAGTGGTTTGGACATGTCCAGAGGAGGGACAGTGGTTTGGACATGTCCAGAGGAGGGACAGTGGTTTGGACATGTCCAGAGGAGGGACAGTGGTTTGGACATGTCCAGAGGAGGGACAGTGGTTTGGACATGGCCAGAGGAGGGACAGTGGGTATATTAGTAGAAGAATGTTAGAAATGCAGCTGCTAAGAAAAAGACAAAGAGGAGATATATGGATGTAGTTAGAGAGAACATGGTGTAAACTCGAGGAATCCAGATTGGTATGAGACCCAGAACAAGACAGACACAGGGAATACAAAAAGAACAGTGTAGTGAATCAGCTTGTCGCCTCTCTGCAACTCCTGGAAGAAGGGGAGACGAGGGTCAGAGATGATATCCAAGGGAGCGTTATAATAATCAATTGTTGATAATGAATGTTGAATAATATCGTTTCTCTTACAGTTCTTGGAGAGTTGAAGAGTTCAGTCCGTTGGAGAGTTGCAGAGAGGAGTCCAGGGGAATGAGGAAGGCAGGCAACTGGAGGAACAAGGCTCGGGGAGTCCAGAGTGGAACACGAGGAGAGTCAGACCAGAGCTGAGCCAGAGGAATCCAAACAGGACACAAGGAGATCCAGAACCGAGGAACCAGGGAAACTGGAAACAAGAATACAAGGTGAACAAATTCTAGACTGGAGATAATGGCACACAATACCATAAGAGGTGATATGCTCCAGCGAAGAGTAGCACTGGACTGCAGCCTTAAGTAGGGAGTGAAGCTCGTCAGAGTGATGACCTCTAGGTGCTGACAATCAGCGGCCATCTTGGAGAGCAGGCTGCAGGCAGTGGTACCCTTACACATGGAGGTAGTTGGAGTGAGGACAGAGGATGCAGAGGACAGAGATGGAGGAGGATCATTCACTGTGGCAACCCCTGAATAGAGCCGAAAGAAGAAGTAGAAGAAGAAAAAAAAAATAAGGGAAAAAAACAAACATTTTTTGTGTTTCTTTAAAATTGTTGAGCCTATGATGATTGGTGAATAATTACAATTACTATGAATTCAGCTTTTAAATATTTGGTTGATTAAACATCAAATTTGGTAAACCGATAACTAACCCCTGTAATAGTCAAGAGATTAACCAGAACAAGTTTAATTATATAGTTAGGAAAACTTGCAGCTATCAGTATGAACAGTATGAAGGAGAACGTTTTTAAATTTTCTCTGTTGTTTGTAGCGGTAAGTCAATTCCAACAATAATTTGGTAAATAACAAAATAATAAAGCTAATCTGTCATTTGAAATTGTTTATGTACTATACATATACCGGTATATATTCTTCTTTATTTAAAGTCATTTTAGTTTCATATGAACTGTTTTTTTCCAGCTCTTGTTGGGTTTACTTAATTAACTGTGTTCATCTGTATGCCCCTTTATTTATGATCACTGTAGCAAATTTGAACTATTTATGCTACAAGTAATAACAGAGGATATAATTAAAGGTTAGATTGTATACGTAAACAAGAAAATCCACCTTCTATATTCATGAGGCCTTTCAATTAGGATAATTATCTGCCAGAGACCTACAGATGTGAGTAAGAGGCCTGGATTTATTTGCAGTGAGTAATTAAACATCCAGTATTACATAAAACATGAAAGTGAGAAGGTGCATTTGGAGATTTCCAAGTTTCTTTGTGCTACTGAGAACAGACATCCCTTGATTTTTAATGATTTTTTTTTGTGTTCAGACATAGATGAGCTCATGATTTGTAGTTCAGGTTAGCAGAAATATGACTCCATCCATCTTTACGGGTCAGAGATGGATGTTTCCCTACGATGACGATAACAAACAACTGCTCTGTGTCTGCTGTCATGGATAACCCAAGCTGTTTAGACCCATTACCTTAACTGAGGCCTATTTCCATGACAACGAGTTACAGTATCTCTGCTGAAATCAGTCCAGGGTCGAAGCTAATGGGTTATTATTCCACGAATGACAATGCTGAGTCATTTTCTGTTGTAAACACATTGCAAGTTCTGCCAGCACCCCTGCCCCATAGCCACTGTCACTCCCAGTACCCAAATCCCATCAAGCCCAACCTGTACAGAGCCATTACAAATAAAGAGCTGTGAGTAAGGCCCAATCCTCTCCAGTTACATTATTCCAACACGTTTAGTTGTTGGCTTATTGTGTCACACAAAATGTTGCCAAAATTTTATTATTTTTATGCAGTATGAAAGATTGAAAAATCCCCTCCACCATTTTTATTCATGGCATGTAGTGAATTAATAAACATCTGTAACTGCTCGCACTGCAACTAATGTAGACACCAGTGATGGTACATCATCACCCCCACCCCAAACTGCAGACAAACACAAGAGTTCAAACAAAAATAATTTTATTTTTAAACAAAACTAAAGGCAAACACTAAAACTGAGGATGAGGGCACAGGGAACTGGACGAGGTGTAGGAGCTAACAATGCTCAGCTGGTGAGAGGTGAAGCTGAGAATCTGAAGCACTTGGGCTGATGAGAGAAGTGACTGCAGCTGTGTCAAGTGAAACAGCGAGAAGGGGAAGATGGGTGTGGGAGAAGTGGCTGATGGCACCGTGGCCCAGAGGAACATGAACAAAAACTGAAAACAAGGGGACGAAACAAAACCGAAAGATCAGAAAAACAAAAAGTGACACTACACACACACACACACACAAAACACCATCTCAGTTGTACTATAGATTTTGTGCTGACTAGTAAATATCTAAGTTTTTGAAAATGGTGAACATGGGTCAGGGTTAGGCTTGTGAAAGATAAAAATTGATATTGTGTTTGTTTTGTGATATTGAGTTTGTCGATTCCTACAAATATTTGGGTATCTTGGTCAATTCACATCTCTCTTTTAAACTTCACGTAGAAAACTTGATAAAGAAACTGAAAGTTAAATTGGGTTTCTTTTTCAGAAATAGAACCTGTTGAACTCTGAATGTTGGGAAACACCTTGTATCTGTGACTTTCCTTCCCTCCACTGATTACGGTGACATTATCTATGAATGCTCCTACAAGCACCCTGCAGATGTTGGATGTGGTCTATCATGGTGCAATAAGATTCATAACTGGCTGTGATTATCGTACCCACCACTGCACCCTGTATTCACTGGTTAACTGGACATCATTAACCTCACGCAGACTCTTCCACTGGTACATTTTCATTTTAAATCACTTCTTGGTCTGCTGCCTTCATACATCTCCTCCTACATGTCTCTGCGTGAGTGCAGCTACAGTGTGCTCTCAGGACATTATTACATGCAGTGTCCCCTCAGTGCGGACTGAACTAGACAAAAGGGCCTTCTCCTACTCTGCTCCTGTTTCCTGGAATATCTTGCAAAAAGATCTGAAGCTCTCAACCTTGACTTCCCTAAAGCCTGGTTTATGCTTGACGCGTCGCATAGGGCGCGAGAGAGCGCACGGCCAAAGTGACGCAATCGCATAGTCCCCGCCCCCGCGCTTTGGCCGAACGCAGTCTCCCAGCGCGTGGTCGTGCACCTCCCAGATTTTGAAACTCCGCAAAGGCTGCGCGCCACTCGTTGCGACTACACCCGGCTTTCAAGATGGACGTATTCGAAGGAAATCTGGCTGAACAGGTACGAATGTACCGGCATCTGTATGATCCGTCCATGCGTTTAATTATTTAAAATTGAAATTAAAATAAATAAATAAAATATATATGTATTGTCCATGAATACGCATTAAATAATTCCAAATGGTCTGGCCGCTTCCTTTCATTGCTACCCCCCTGTTTGCTTTGCTTCCAGAGTGTATTTTCATATTTAAGCCTTTAACCAATCACATTTTAGCCATCTGGGAATGTAATGGACGAACACACCACCTTCTTCGACGACGTTTTTGTGAGTTTAAAAGCATTAAACACACAATCTCTTCTTCCTCTAATAAAAGTTCCTGTAAACGACGAGTGTTCGCACTACGAGCAGCCATTTTGTTTGTTATGTGTGAAGTCAACCGATTCTTGTTCTACACTCTCTCGTACTACATTCCCACTGGTTTCACACCGTACTGCCATCTGTCGGTGAACAATGAACAGCGTGCAACTGTAAATGCACACAGCGCGCGGCTTCAGAGCGCATGGACTCCGCGAAGCATGCGCGAATACCCAGCGCGACTATAACTGAGCCTTAAGTGGCTTCAAACATCTGTTAAGTTCCTGCCAAAAACCAATGCAGATGTGTTCCTGTTTTTAGTTTTCTACATCGACTTACAATCTAGCAGGGTTTTTTTGTTACATTTTTTATACCATTTTATTTTCACTTGTTTTTCTCAATTTGTGTGCATCCTTTATGATTGTCTACTGTTATCTTGTTGTCCGTTGTTGTCATCACTTTTTGTTAAAATCAGGTCTCCCTTGTACTGTAAATGAGTCCCCGAGGCTCAATGGGATTAACCTGTACAAATAAAGGTTGAATGAATGAATGATATGATCAATTCTGTTATAATGCACGTACACAAACTTGAGCTTTTTACTGTAACTTCAGTTTTTACCACAATAATCTAAATATTATTTGATAATTTCTGAGTTAGCTCAGACAAAAGAATGATTAAAATGATTTTTTTCTACACAGATCTTGGAAAGGCTAATAATTATGTTTACATGTTGCTTAATCTTAATTAAACTGTGTTTTAGTATTATTATTATTATTATTTAATATTAACTTTTTATGGCTTTTTTTGTTGCCATGTATCTGAATCAAAGGCCATAGGATTCTTTGGATGTGACATTTCAGGGTATTTTTTTTAATTCTCAGCAGATGGTTGTTTTTCACTTCCATCCACACTTTAGTGGTCTTTTTTGTTGCTGTTGTTGTTCGTCCATCAAACCCTAAAAATACCCCACCTGATGGAGACCTTGTTTAAACCTTGCAGGAGAATCAAACAGGAGTTATAGCTCTACCAGACCCAGTGAGAGGAGGTGTTAATTAGCGTGGCACAGTTTAATGATGACTAATGAAAGTGGTCTCACCTCCACAAACATCTTTGTGCTTAAACCCATTTATTCTGAACTTAACTTTTTTTTTAGTTTGTCACAGGTATTAACTGAACAACAAAAGCCTAACCTTTAAAGGCCCAACTTCTACAAGTAAATGTACTCCACCCTGATACTTGATGATTGGAAGCATTTTAATCCTAAACAGGGGTAATTACTTCTAAATTATGGTGGCCTTTAAATTTATTTGGTAATTTACTTCACAAATACCGTGGGTAAAGGTGCAGGGTGTTCTGAAGTGCCTTCTTTCCCAGGGATCATAACACACCCAACTATAGACGTTAATTTTCCTATCAAGCATCTGAAAAATCAGGTGGAACTTTGGGGCATTTCAGAACAGTCGGCATACAAGGTGAGGTATCTGATCATACAGGCTCTCGAGGACAGTGCAGGCCTGATTTACATAAGCATAGAATTTGGTTTTTATCAGGATGTGCTTTATAATGACCCTATTTACGTGCGTCAGCTAGGATGTCATTATGAGCTTTTATTTCCTGAACCTAAACTGGTAAAAAAAAAAGTGCTTCTTGTTTGTTGGAGGATGTCTGGTGATGTATGGAGCTCCTGTTGCTGATGTAGTTGACCTGGTTTTAAAAAAAAGAAGACTGAAGAGAAAATGCCAGTGGTGAAAAAACATGAGCTGGGATTTGAGCAGAGGCTGAAAATCCATGAGGTGAGTGTAAAGAAGCAGAGCATGCATTACTGTCTGGTTTGTGTTCGTGGGTCCATCTATCCTCAAATCATGACACTGGTTGTATTTCAAAGAACTACACTTGGTTTTGCGTGTGTGCAGGGGTGTCTTCAGAAAGTTTTAAAAGGAGGGCCAGAGGGAGGCCACTGACAATCCTAGGGTGGCACACCACAACTTAAAGCCATAACAAGAAAAAGGTTAAATCATGTCAACTGGACCAGTTTCTTTAAGTGACAAACTTTACATCCCCCAAGGAGGACTTTGTCAGTCTGCCATGACCATACTGAAGAAGTCCTCCGGATGGGGGATGAAATGTTTCTCACTTAAAGTAACTGGTCCAGATGACAAAATTTACGTTTATTTATTTTTTGTTATCTACCTGGATGATTGAACCTACAAACATGTTTCTTAAGCCAGAACAACATTTCTGTTGTTTAATACTTTTTAATTCAAATCAGTTCCATTTATTTATCTAATGCCAAGTCACAACAGAAGTCATCCCAGGGCATTGAACAGAAATATTCATATTTAAAAATAATAATTTAACACTATTTATTTGAGGAGTAGACTGCTTTGAATTTAACTCAATTACAGAACTCTCATCTTGACAAAAGGACAGGAGACAGAACTGGAAGTGGCAGAAATGAAGATGCTGAGGTTCTCCTTAGGAGTGACAAGGATGGATAAGATCAGGAATGAGATCATCAGAGGTACAGCACATGTTGAACAACTGGGAGATAAAGTTAGAGGCCAGACTGAGATGGTTTGGACATGTCCAGAGGAGGGACAGTGGGTATATTGGTAGAAGGATGTTAGAAATGCAGCTGCCAGGAAAAAGACAAAGAGGAGATATATGGATGCAGTTAGAGAGGACATGGAGGTAGTTGGAGTGAGGACAGAGGATGCAGAGGACAGAGTGAGATGGAGGAGGATGACTTGCTGTGGCGAACCCCTGAAGAGGGAAAAGCTGAAAGAAGAAGATGAAGAAGACGGAACTCTCATCTTGAACAAGAATGAAGGCGACAGTGGAAAGAAAAAAATCCCTCATGAGGAAGAAACTTTTAGCAGAACCAGGCTCAGGACAAGCGTCCATCTGCTTCGACCAGCTGGGTTTGGTAGGAACAGATACACAATGGCAGGTCAAGAATCACATGTTGATAGAAATAGTATCAAATGAAAACTATTCAATTTTAACAATTTATTTAAGGAAATGAGGTCAGTTTGTTCTCTAGTAGTCTAAGCTTAAGGCAGCATAACAAGTCAACCCTAATTATAGGATTTATCAAAAAGGAAAGTCTTGAGCCCAGTCTTTAAACTGGACAATGTGTCAGCCTCATGGACAGAAACTGGAAGTTGGTTCCACAAGAGAGGAGCCTGAGAACTGAAAGATCTTCCTCCCGTTCTGCTTTTGGAAACTTTAGGAACTGCGAGTAAGCCTGCAGTCTGAGAGTGAAGTGCTCTCTTAAGAAAATATGGAACCATAAGATCTCGAATGTAAGATGGAGCTAGGTTGTTGGGAGATTTGTAGCTTAGATGTAAGATTTTTAATTAAATTCTGGACTTGTCAGGGAGTCAGTGGAGAGAAGCTAAAACTGGAGAGATATGATCTCTCCCACTAACTCCAGTTAAGACTCTGGCAGCAGTATTTAGATTAACTGAAGACTTTTTAAAGGAGACCACAGATAGGTTTTTAAAATTTTTATGGTATGTCTGTGCACTATCCAGACAATGTTCATTCAATTTAATACACAAAATAATTCTTAGATAATCAATTATACCCTTTTTAATTCTGCCATTTTTAACTTTCGTTTTGAACGACTGGTTTTATGATAATGAGCTCTGAAGTCCACGCCCTTCAAAGATCTGTTTACATTAACTACGCCCTCTGTAACACCCATGTATCTCTAATCTGTTGTTGTTTTAAAATTAGCTCTTTTTTTATTACTCATTTAGATAACTTACCAAAAGCCGTCTGCGCGCGCCGCAATGAGCTGCTCCTTTTAGAGGCTAAAAATAGCTCGTTCCTCATCAGCCCTTTTAGGTCCTCTCGTTGCATGCGGCACTTTTGGGAGCGATCTCTTTGATTTAAAACAACCACAGCTGCAACAAAGTGCTGTACACATTGTCGTGTTCTTATATTTAAGAACAAATACGTGGGACTTCATGTGCTGGCAAACACTCACTTTATTAGTCAGATCAACGTCAGCCTCATGCTGCATAAACACGTCACATCCTGTAGTGTGTAACGTTCAAGAACACTCGTTAATAACAGTTACTATCATGAACACCACATCTCCCCTTTTAACAAATAGGGAACCATTTTGTTTCTTTTTTTTTTTCATTTTCTTTTACAGGCTAGGAACACAGCATAAAATAACTGTAACTTATATACAACCTGTTTCTTCAACTATCAGTCCTTTTAACTCTAACTTAACTCTAACTTTTTTTTCTCTCTCTTAAAGGTCCAGTCTAGAAGGCTTTATAACTATTCTCCCTGATCTTGTTCTCATAACATCAGTCTTTACAGGAGTAACAGCTGATGACTCCGCTGATGAAGACTGCTCTGCAGCAACTTCTGTCAACCCCATTCTCACAGTCTCATCCTGCAAAGCCGAATGCAATGGGATCAGATGCAACCGATTGCGCCTCACTGATCCCTGGGGTAAATCCACCATGTAGGATCTTGGTGTGGCATGACTTTGGATCACAGTCCCAGGTGTTTTTGCATCTGTAACCCAAACTTGTTCTCCCGGTGATAGGTCACATAAAGGTTTGGCCCGATGGCGCCTGTTGAAGTTAGCCATGTCCATCCTCCTCCTTTGACTCTCCTTTTGAGCCAGGTCGACACTGTCCGGCAGTGCAGGATTCAAAGTAGAGGGAAGTGCTGGTAGCGTTGTGCGCAATCTTCGGCCCATTAGGAGCTCTGCAGGGCTGTATCCATTCTGCAGCGGTGTAGCTCTATAAGCAAGAAGAGCTAAATAGGGATCTGCTGCTTTCTTTAACAGGTTTTTCACAGTCTGTACTGAGCGCTCCGCTTCCCCATTACTCTGCGGAAATCTTGGGCTGCTAGTGATGTGTTCGAACCCATATGAGGCAGCAAAAGACTCAAAGACTCGCCCAGAATACTGTGGTCCATTATCTGACATTAGGATCTCAGGAATACCATGTCGGGCAAAAATGGACTTAAGATTAATTATAATATCATTTGATTTTGTCCCATTTAGAAGAGCAATTTCCACATATCTAGAAAAATAGTCCACAACAAGAAGGTACTGTTTCCCTCCCAACTCAAAAAGATCTGTGCCTAATTTTTGCCATGGGCGGGCAGGGTGTTGGGAAGGCATGAGTGGTTCACTATGGTTGTGCCTTTCCTGTATACATGTTCTACATTTTAACACCATTTCATTTATTTGCTGACTGAGTCCGGGCCACCACACTGACTGACGAGCCCGGGCTTTGCACTTAACCACCCCTTGATGTCCCTCATGAAGCTTTTCCAACACAGCATTTCGCATCGCTGAGGGAATAACAAGTCGTGAGTCTTTCAGCAACAAACCATCTTTCACAGTGAGAGTGGCACGTTCCGGCCAGTAATTTCTCAGCAGTGGTTCCTGATTTGCATGAATTGGCCATCCTTGTGTGCACATCTCCATGACACGTGCACAAATGTTGTCACTCTGTAGCTGTTCTTTTAGTGTGTCCAAATATGAAGAACTAACTGGCAGAGTTGCAATGATGTTGTCCACATAGATGTCAGTGTCCTCCATTAGTTCTTTGTCTAACTGAGACATCTGTCTTTTTATTGGTGAACGGGACAATGTGTCTGCTGTCCAGAGTGATTTACCTGGAGCGTACTGTATATCATACACGTAGCGCATGAGTCTCATCCTGAAACGCTGAATTCTTGGTGGAAGAAGGTCCAACGCTTGTTCTCCCAGCAGGGAAATGAGAGGCTTATGGTCTGTCTCTAAGCAGAAGTGTTTCCCTATGAGGAAATCACGAAAACGTTCACACGCCCATGTAAGGGCTAAAGCCTCCTTTTCCACCTGTGCGTAACGTTGCTCCGTTGGAGAAAGTGACCGCGAAGCATAAGCTACCGGTCTCCAGCCTTCCTCCCACATCTGGAGAAGAACTCCTCCCAGTCCATATGATGAAGCATCTGCCGAAACTTTAGTGTCTCTGTTTGGGTCATACATGGCCAGTACTGGAGTTGACGTTAAAGCCTCTTTTAGAGTTTTAAATGCTTTGTCCTGGTCCGTGCCCCAGTACCAACTGTTTCTTTTTGACAATAGATCACGCAGGGCTTTGTCCTTTTCGGCCAGATGGGGAATGAACTTGCCCACTTGGTTCACCATGCCCAGAAAACTTCTAAGTTCTGACACATTACTTGGTTCTTTCATGTTTGTAATGGCCTCTGTTTTCTTTGGATCAGGGCTGATGCCTGAATCTGTGATGATGTGACCCAGGAAGGAAACTTTGCTCCGCGAGAGATCACATTTTTCCACATTTAGTGTTACACCTGCTTTTTCCAGCCTTAGCAGTGTGGCATGGAGACGGGCATCATGTTCCTCCTGGTTGCGTCCCCACACCAGCAGATCATCAATGTGACAAATCACTCCCTCCAGTCCTTCAATAACCCCCGCCATTATGCGCTGGAAGTGCTCGGGGGCAGAGTTGATGCCGAAGGGGAGGCGATTAAAGTGGAATCGCCCAAACGGTGTTATGAATGTTGTGAGCTTGGCTGAATCCTTCGATAAGGGAATTTGCCAAAACCCCATATTGGCGTCCAGTTTACTGAATATTTTGGCTCCAGCCAGCATTCCTAGACTTTGATCAACTGATGGTAGTACATACTTTTCTCTGCAAACATACTTGTTTAGTCCCGTAAAGTCCACACACAGTCTCAGTCTAGAACTGTTTGGTTTTGGGACAACCACCAAGCCGGCGCACCAATCTGTAGGTTCCTCCACCCGGCTGATGACACCCAGCTCCTCCATTTTGTGGAGTTCCTCCTTTACTTTTCCCACTAAAGGCAGAGGAATTCTCCTAGGGGCTTTGAGTGAGTATGGAACCACATCAGGTTTGAGTTTAATGCGGTATGTGTGTTGCACCTCACCTAGTCCAGTGCAGAGCCTGGGGTACACAGTTTTTACAGTGTCCATTGATATAGAGTTCACACGCGCCAAAAGACCAAGAGCTGTGATGGCAGGCAGTCCAAGCAGTGGTGTGGTGAGGTTCTTAACAACATAGACTTTTTCTGTTGTACTCTTGTCCCTGTAGGTAAGCTGTAGTTTTGTGTAACCTGCAACATCCAGTGGTGTTCGGCCAGGGCCTAACAGAGGTTTCACTGGTTTGAGAAGAGCAGGTTTTTCAGCACTGGGAAACAGTCTGTTCAAATCTTTCTGAGCCATGGCTGTGACGTCTGCACCTGTATCAAGTTTAAATGTTAGTGTTGTCTCATTTATCTTTATATCAGCTGTCCATGCCTGATTTTCTGTGGTCACAGCTCCAAGGAAGAAACTTTCCTCCTCTTCCTCCTCTTCGATGCTTTGCACCTTTTTGCTGAATCTGCACACACGCTGATAGTGTCCTTTCTTCCCACAGAAATTACATTTTGCATCATTAGCAGGACACTCATATTTAGGGTGAGGGGAGCCTCCACACTTGAAACACTTTGTACTTGATGTGCTTCTGCTGTCGACCTGTGGATGTGTTTTAGCATTTTTATTTTTAAACTTGTTATATTTGGATTTATCAAACTGTTGTCTGCTTTCAACAACTCTATCAACAGAGCTGACACTTGTCTGCATTACACTGGCTTCACATCTCAGAGCACTTTGTTGCTTTTTAATCTCTTCTGATTGTCTTGCCATGTTTACAGCTTTCTCCAAGTCCAAGTTTTTCTCCATTTGCATACGCTCTGACAGTCTGATGTCTGCTAAGCCCACTACAATTCTGTCTCTTATTAATTCGTCGTGGAGCGGTCCATAATTGCAGTGCTCAGCTAATGCATGCAGGGCTGTAACAAATGCATCCACTGTTTCATTTTGCTCTTGTTTGCGCATATTAAATCGTGCGCGTTCATAAACAACATTTTTCTTGAGTATGAAGAAGTTCTGGAACCCTTCTTTCACTTTTTCATACTGGCGCTGGTCTGCATCGTTTAGCTTTAATCCTCTCAGGACATCATCCGCTTCATCTCCCATGCAGTATATTAAGGTGTTTACCTGGTTTTCATCAGAACTCAACGACAAGCTACTGGCCTGGCGGAACCTCTCGAAGCGACGGATCCATTTTGTCCATTCATGTGGCTTCGAAAAATCAAAAGGCTCCGGCGGCTGGATGCTGAACGTAGCACTGGGAGTGTTAGCCGCTATGCTAACTCCTGCCCTCGGCTGCTCGTTTTCTTCAGACATCTTAAAAATAGCTGTAGCTCGTCTTTCCTCTTCTTGTCCACGTCAGACAGACTCCTCAGCAACTCACCACTTCTGACACCATGTCGTGTTCTTATATTTAAGAACAAATACGTGGGACTTCATGTGCTGGCAAACACTCACTTTATTAGTCAGATCAACGTCAGCCTCATGTTGCATAAACACGTCACATCCTGTAGTGTGTAACGTTCAAGAACACTCGTTAATAACAGTTACTATCATGAACACCACACACATGAAATTAAGAACATTTAAACAAAAGATGAGATGAAATCAGGAAAAACAACCGTCACGTCTTTTATACTGAAGTGGGTTGAGCCGCAGCAGGGGTTGCTAGGTGAAGGGTTGAACTAAAGGTGCGGGGGGCTTGTCCTGGTGCTTGTGACGTCACAAGCGCCAGGATTTGAAAACGAAACCTATCTTATCACAGTAAAATAAATATACTTATGCCCCTTTTCCACCGGTCGGCTCGGGTCGGATGTTACGTCACATGTGCGTCGCAGAGACCCCCTTTCATCCTTCCCCACCGGATATTCCGTGCTGCTCCGCGCCAGATTTCTTGAGATTTTTGGGCTGGTTTCAGAGGGGTACTGAGGCGAGCTCACCCGCTCCGGAAGGAGGAGACTCGAGCTGTTTTCACGGAAGCGAGGGAAGCGATCACGGCAGGACTTTACATGAATAACACGGTAAAAACAATTATTTGTTTTTAAAATTATAGCAAAGATGGGTCTTCAGCTGAACGTGTCCTTAATAAAATCACGTACTGCTCAAAACTGCAGGAATTTAAAAAGTAGGATCGCCACGAGCAACGCGCGCGGGCGGCTTTATGTCTTTAAAATGTAGCTCAATGAACAGATATAAAAATATATTTCATAGCTGACTTTATAGTACGAGGGCTCCTGAGCTCAACCACGCTTTAATATTGTCACATAGTGGTCAAATCTGCTGCATTTAAAGTAGGTTCGCTTTGACTTCTTCCAAACCTGTGCTTGCACAACGAAAATAAATTATAAAAAATCGAATTTTATTTCAAATAACTCCAACAGGATAAAGTCAGTAGATGAACATGTTGTGATCACACTATATTTTTTTGAAAAATATCTGCCATGTGGTTTTTGATATAATTGATGATATGTGATACAAAGTACAAGGGAGAAAAATAATGGAGCTAGCTTGACACATTTATGTCTATAAAACATTGAATATTTATTCAAATAACTCAAACAGGTTATAGTTAGTACATGAACATGTTGTGAATAAAATGAGTTAGTTTGAAAAATATCTGCCATGTGGTTTTTGAGGTATTAGCTGATATGTGTTACAAAGTACAAGGGAGAAAAAGATGCGAGTTAGCTTGACACATTTATGTCTATAAAACATTGAATATTTATTCAAATAACTCAAACAGGTTATAGTTAGTACATGAACATGTTGTGAATAAAATGAGTTAGTTTGAAAAATATCTGGCCTTTTGGTTTTTGAGGTATTAGCTCATATGTGTTACAAAGTACAAGGGAGAAAAAGATACGAGTTAGCTTGACACATTTATGTCTATAAAACATTGAATATTTATTCAAATAACTCAAACAGGTTATAGTTAGTACATGAACATGTTGTGAATAAAATGAGTTAGTTTGAAAAATATCTGCCATGTGGTTTTTGATATAATTGATGATATGTGATACAAAGTACAAGGGAGAAAAATAATGGAGCTAGCTTGACACATTTATGTCTATAAAACATTGAATATTTATTCAAATAACTCAAACAGGTTATAGTTAGTACATGAACATGTTGTGAATAAAATGAGTTAGTTTGAAAAATATCTGCCATGTGGTTTTTGAGGTATTAGCTGATATGTGTTACAAAGTACAAGGGAGAAAAAGATACGAGCTAGCTTGACACATTTATGTCTATAAAACATTGAATATTTATTCAAATAACTCAAACAGGTTATAGTTAGTACATGAACATGTTGTGAATAAAATGAGTTAGTTTGAAAAATATCTGGCCTTTTGGTTTTTGAGGTATTAGCTCATATGTGTTACAAAGTACAAGGGAGAAAAAGATACGAGTTAGCTTGACACATTTATGTCTATAAAACATTGAATATTTATTCAAATAACTCAAACAGGTTAAAGTTAGTACATGAACATGTTGTGAATAAAATGAGTTAGTTTGAAAAATATCTGGCCTTTTGGTTTTTGATATAATTGATGATATGTGATACAAAGTACAAGGGAGAAAAAGATAGGAGCTGCTTGACACATTTATGTCTATAAAACATTGAATATTTATTCAAATAACTCAAACAGGTTATAGTTAGTACATGAACATGTTGTGAATAAAATGAGTTAGTTTGAAAAATATCTGCCATGTGGTTTTTGATATAATTGATGATATGTGATACAAAGTACAAGGGAGAAAAAGATAGGAGCTGCTTGACACATTTATGTCTATAAAACATTGAATATTTATTCAAATAACTCAAACAGGTTATAGTTAGTACATGAACAACCTGTGATTACATTCTATAAAAAAAACAGTTTCTG
>JBBPBX010004970.1:10946-46124 GCA_038048925.1 Garcialebias charrua
AACTGCATTTATTAATCATTTGTCATTTATTACAACTAATTACATTACACAATCACCTGTTTAAGGAAGTTGCCATGCAATAAGGGGTTATCTTGGCAGGTATACATGACAAAATATTTTCATTTGTGTCTCTGTCTACACATCTATGTTTGAGGCAGATGGCTCCCCCTTCGAGTTTAGCTCAGCAGACCGTCTTTTCCTGGTTCTCTGGTAGAACTCCAGTTTTTTTTCTTATATTTATGCCAATTGGAATGCATTTAGATTCAATTGGGCTATATTATATTTGCACTGAAAAAGCACAGCTCAGACTTAGTTGTATTTGAATATAACCATATCTCTTACGATTGAAAACTTGTTTGAACTGGATTATTTTTTATTTTTTGGCTTTACTTTCTGTTTAAAGTGGCCTTTGATTAATTTAGTTGAGAACTGACACTGTGGAATAAAAACGTGAATGAATACCAATCTGAAATAATGAACTAACGTCATATTCAAGTGAAGAAAATAAAGTAGCGTTTTCACTGCAATCTATTCAATTTGACCTGAAGTTTTACTTTTGTAACAGAACATGGGGAATACATGGCAGGCAGAGAAAATCTGCTCACAACAATCTTATCTGCTGTTGCCATCTTTCTGTTGTGTGACCTCTGAGTTCTGCAACAGGTCATATTGACATCTGGTTTAGCAAAAAATATTAAGACTGCAGACAAAAAAGCATTTGCTATCAGTAATCAAAATGTTCCTATGTATTCACATCATCACATACATTAAAAACCTTGAAGAAATGTACACAACTGTATTAAAGAGAGGATTATAGATTTATAGGAAACAAGAGAGAAAACAATCAGGTTCTGTGCTTGTTTGATGGTGTTAAGTTTAACATCTGTTTCAGCATTCAAGCTGTTCACAACCAGAACAGAGGATAAAAAATTCTGCATATTCACATTTTTTTTAGCTCAAGACTGACTGAAATTTGAAAATCCTTCCTAAAACTAAATTCATGTTTGGTTTCTATATCACCAGTTACTGTATTTGGTTTCAGTTTCAAGTGAATACCGGTATGCTCAATAAGCTACATTTCAGATAAACATTTTTATCAGTTTCTATGTTTCAGAAAGCTGTTCAGTTTTAAGAACGTTGAGTGCCCAGGAGAAACCAACAGCATAATGTACACTAAGCTTTATTAATTACAATTATTAAACAATATCCAAACTGATGTTCTCTTTTATAACTCTAACTGACTTGATTATACACTAATTGGTTCAATTCTGAAATATGCTTTTCTGATGAACAAGACAGCCCCAGCAGCAGTGAGATGGTTTGTGTATAACATCAGTCTAGCAACCTGACAGCTCAGTGGGTGGAAATGACACATTCACATAACTCAAATGCAAAAGCATTCCAAAAAAGTAGCCCTTACTGCAATCTAAATGAGTAAATCTGCAGAGTAGTAAAATAAGAGCTGTAGCATCCAACCCCTGGCGTTGTCTACCATTTCTCTCTGTCTTTGGCCATGAGATCACCATTTTCTTCACCAACCCAGGCCTCTCAGCTCAGCTGTTACTCAAGCTGCTGGAATGGCATCATCTGAGTTTTGGCTCAAAAATACTCCCAAAGTCCTGTACTATTCTGCTAATATGAAATGCAACAAATTCAACTTGAACAAGGCAGATGGTATGGTTCAGCTCGCCTTCCACAAAATACAAATCTGCTTGTAGGTTGTAGTAAACACGATTGACTGTTTTTTTTAAGAGCACAAGTTTTAACCCCAAAAATGACCTGAATGATGAAAGCATCGTTGTTGTAAAATTGCCCGTTAGAACTTGAGTGCTGTGATAACATTTTGATACATAAAAAGCTCAACATAGAATAACTTAAAAATCTAAAGAAATGCATATCACCCATCACCAGTTGTAACTGTTTTAGCAAAACCTTGAAAATACTTTAATACACAATATCATGTTGAATCACAAGTGGTCACGCTCAAAATATGAAATGGTCGTATCTTTCAGCTAATAACACATTCACATTTTAGCTCAATATCTGTCAAATTGGCAGAGTATACCCTTTTGTGCTTTAGTTCTGGCAGTCATTTTGAATTGATAGACTCCCAGAGATAATCAATTGAAGATGGTCATTAAATGATTACTTTCTCAAACTTGTATTAAAATATGGTTCATAAAATGTTTTGTTAACAGGCCAACATATTTGATAACACCTTTTAATGCAATTTTTTTTAGGCAAAGCCTTACACAATGACTAATACTTAGAATTGTCATTTCTAACCCAAACCCGGAGCCCGGCCCAGCCCGACCCGAATTAGGGCCGGGTCGGGCCATAATAATGTGCTTAATGTGCGGGCTAGGCCAGTGTCGGACTTTTGATTGCATCCGCGGACATGCGTGGCTGACGATCCAAATATATGGCAATATATATTTCTTCCATACAATCACCAGCCACACGCATTCATTTAACCGTGCACTGACTGGGCTTGAAAGAGATAAAAACAAGCTCAGTTAAGCTTCAGATGGGACTACTGGCAGGCAATGATCCATCAAAGAGCCCAAACAGTGCCTTACTGCATATGCCACTTTTGCCTCTATAACAACATCAACTACCTCATACATATACTGTGTACATTAACTCATATGCTGCTTTGCCACTTTGCAAATGTCAATGCTTGAACCTTTAGTTTATTTTATAGTTATACTTTTTATACTAGTATGCAAAAACTCAGGACAGTATTATGTTCATTAAATGTTTAGTGTTTTAGTTTTAGTTTTAGAGTTGGTGTAAATTTTTATACTCTTATACCATTATGCAAAAACTCAGGACAGTGTCACAGTTTTACTATTTTATGCTTATGTCTATTATTATATGTTTCAGTGTTTCAATGTTTAAATAGTTACTGTTGCACCGAGGGACTGAGATAAACGAAATTTCAATTCTGTGTATGTCCTGTACATATTGCAGTTCTGACAATAAAGCTGACTTTGACTTTGACTTTTGACAAATTGACGTTTATTCATTCGCTGCACTCAGCGGACGAGCAGGGCAGATGACCCAAACAGGTGAGATCCCAAAATATCAGAAATTTCAGAGCAGGGTCCGTGTCTGAATAATGCAGAATGCAGGCAGAAGCAGGGATTTAAAGTTAAAGTCAACTTTATTGTCAAAACTGCAATATGTACAGGACATACACAGGATAAAAATTGCATTTCTCTCAGTCCCTCGGTGCAACAGTAACCATTTAAACACTAAAACACTAAAACATTTAATAAACATAAGCATAAAATGAAATAATAAAAGTGTAATACTGTCCTGAGTTTTTGCATAGTAGTTTTTGCATAGTAGTATAAAAGTATGAAAAGTTACACCAACACCAAAACACTAAACATTTAATAAACATAATCATAAAATGAAATAATAAAAGTGTAATACTGTCCTGTGTTTTTGCATAGTAGTTTTTGCATAGTATAAAAGTATGAAAAGTTACACCAACACTAAACATTTAACATTTGGTGTTTGGTGTTTTAGGGGTGTTTGGTGTTTCAGTGTTGGTGTAAATTTTCATACTTTTATACTACTATGAAAAAACTCAGGACAGTGTTACACTTTTACTATTTTATGCTTATGTTTATTAAATGTTTTAGTGTTTAGTGTTTAGATGGTTACTGTTGCACCGAGGGACTGAGAGAAACGCAATTTCAATCCTGTGTATGTCCTGTACATATTGCAGTTCTGACAATAAAGTTGAATTTGACTTTTGACTTTGACTTAATAAACATAATCATAAAATGAAATAATAAAAGTGTAATACTGTCCTGAGTTTTTTCATAGTAGTATAAAAGTATTAAAAAGTATATCTATAAAATAAAATGAAGGTTCTGGCATTGACATTTGTAAAAGAGTGACAAAGCAGCATATGAGGTTAATGTACACAGTATATGAGGTAGTTGATATTGGTATAGAGGTAAAGTGGCATATGCAATAAGGCTAGTAAAAAGAATATATACTGTATATCAGCAGTAGTGTAGATATAAAAAGTAGTGTAAATGTAAACAGTAGTAATAAATGTAAACAGTAGTAATAAATGTAAACAGTAAATGTAAACAGTAGTATGACTATAGGCAGTAATGTAATACAAACATTAGTGCAAATATGAGAAGTAGTGCAAACTGAATGAGCACATGACCGTGAGTTGAGTGAATAACCCGTTTTGATGACACAGAGTCCAGTGTTAAAAACCTTTGTGTTGTGTGGTAATGTGTGAAAGTTTTTAGTGTTAAGGCAGTACAAGTGGGAGGGAGGGCAGAGCAGGTAGAGTGTTTGCATCCTGACTGCCTGATGAACAGAGCTTTCTCTCAGTCTGCTGGTTTGAGCCTGGAGACTACTCAGTCTCCTCCCTGATGGCAGCAGGCTGAAGCAGCTATGTAGTGGGTGTGTGGGATCACCTGCCATGCAGAGGGCTTTCCGAGTGAGGCGGTTGCTGTGTAAGTCCTGTAGTGAGGGGAAGGAGGTGCCGACAATCTTCTCAGCTGCTCTCACAATGCGCTGGAGGCTCTTGCGGCAGGATGCAGTACATGCACCAAACCACACAGTGATGCAGCTGGTCAGGACACTTTCTATGGCACCCCTGTAGAAGGTGCACATGATGGGGGTTGGAGCTCCAGCTCTTTTCAGCTTGCGGAGAAAGTAGAGGCGCTGGTGAGCCTTCTTGGCCAGTGATGCAGTGTTCCTGCTCCAGGACAGGTCCTCTGAGACGTGCACTCCCAGGAACTTGGTGCTGTCCACTCTCTCCACTGTGGTGCTGTTGATGGTCAGAGGGGCATGTTGGGCATCCCTCTTCCTGAAGTCCACAACAATCTCCTTTGTCTTCTCCACGTTGAGAGTGAGATTGTTGTGTCCGCACCACAAGGCCAGGCGGCTCACCTCGTTCCTGTAGTCCGTCTCATCGTTGTTGCTGATGAGACCCACCACTGTTGTGTCGTCCGCAAACTTGATGAAGTGGTTGGAGCTGTATGATGGTGTGCAGTCGTGTGTTAGCAGGGTGAATAGAAGGGGGCTCAGCACACATCCTTGTGGGGCTCCTGTATTCAATGTGATGGTGCTGGATGTGTTATTCCCGACCCGTACTGCCTGTGGTCTCCCGGTCAGGAAGTCTAGCAGCCAGTTACACATTGAGGTGTTCAGCCCCAGACTGTCCAGTTTAAGGATGAGCTGTTGGGGGATGATGGTGTTAAATGCTGAGCTGAAGTCGATGAACAACATTCTGACATAGGAGTCTTTCGTGTCCAGATGTGTGAGAGCTGTGTAGAGGGCAGAGGAGATGGCATTGTCTGTTGAGCGATTAGGCCGATATGCAAATTGGAAGGGATCCAGGGAGGTAGGGAGGACAGATTTGATGCTTTTCATGACTAGCCGTTCGAAGCACTTCATCAGGATGGGGGTGAGTGCTACCGGACGATAGTCATTGAGGCAGGAGGGCGTTGCCTTCTTTGGGACAGGGATGATGGTGGTGGCTTTGAAACAGGTGGGGACAATGGCCTGACTCAGCGAGATGTTAAAGATGTCTGTGAAGACCGCTGCGAGTTCCCCTGCACAGTCCTTCAGCACACGACCAGGTATGTTGTCAGGACCAGAAGCTTTTCGGGCATTGATCTTGATGAATGATCGCCTTACGCTGTCTGAGGACAGCACCTGCACCTGGCTATCAGGAGAGGGGGAAGTTTTTGTGAAGGTGTGCTGTTACATGCCTCAAACCGAGCAGAGAAGTCATTCAGCTCATTCAGGGTAGAGGTTATGCTGTCACAGGTCTGGGGGGATGGTTTGTAGTTCATGATGGTCTGTATTCCCTGCCACAGACTCCATGTATCCTTGCTGTCCTTGAAGCGGTGAGCTATTTTCCTGTAATACTGCTTCTTTGCCTTTCTGATGCCCCGGGCCAGGTTGTTTCTGGCTGTCCTCAGGCCCACCTGATCTCCGCTGTGAAGGCAGCATTCCTGGCTCTCAGGAGTCTGTAAACCTCTGCTGTCAGCCATGGCTTCTGATTTGCCCGAACAGTGATGGTTTTGAGGTTGGTTACATCATCAATGCACTTGGTGATGTATGAACATACAGTGTCTGAGTACTCCTGGAGACATGTGTTGTTGTTTGTGGTAGCAGCTTCTTTGAACATAATCCAATCTGTGGTGTCAAAACAGTCCTGGAGTGCCTCTGAAGACCCCTCTGGCCATACACGTATCTGCTTGTGGACTGGTTTGGTGACTTTCACCAGTGGTCTGTATGCTGGCTTTAGTATAACACTGATATGATCAGAAGCACCGAAGTGGGGGAGGGGGAGGGCCTTGTAAGCTCCTTTCATGGTGATGTAAACTTTGTCCAGTGTATTTTTTCCTCTTGTTGGAAAGTTTATGTGTCTGTATGTTTTTGTAAATACACTCTTTAAATCTGCTTGGTTGAAATCACCAGCCATGATGAGAAAAGCATCAGGGTGGGCTGTTTGCTGCTCACTGATGTGCACATATAGTTTGTTCAGTGCCTCACCTCTAATCTTGCTGCTGGAGCTTGGTGGTATGTAAACAGCAACGATCATAACAGCTATAAATTCCCTCGGTAAATAGAACGGTCTGCATTTAATAGTCATAAACTCCACCACGGGCAGCCGTGGTGTAGTGGTAATGGCAGTCGTCTCCCGATCGGAAAGTTGGCGGTTCGACTCCCGGGACTCGCACCATGTGTCGTTGTGTCCTTGGGCAAGACACTTAACCCTGAGTTGCTCCCGGTAGGACTGGAAAGCACCTTGCATGGTAGTCTGCCGCCACCGGTTTATGAATGTGTGTAGCATTCAATATATGTGTAGCACTTTGAGATTTTCAGTAATGAAAAGTGCGTTATAAATTGAATTAATTATTATTATTATTATCATAAACTCCACTAAAGGTGAGCAGTGTTTGTAGACCACAGCAGCATTCTGACACCAGGCGTTGTTAATGTAAACACAGAGCCCCCCTCCGCGTGTCTTACCTCCCTCGATGAGAGCTCTTTCTGCTCTCTAGCATGTTAGCCGCTCAAGCTGAATAGCGTGGTCCGGAACGTTGTTGTTAAGCCACGTTTCCGTGAACACAAAAACACAACAGTCTCTCACAGTCTTTTGTGTCGTTCGTAGCAGGCGTAAATAATCAAATTTGTTGTCCAAGGAGCGTACGTTAGCCAAAACCATGGATGGAATAACCGGCTTGTGTGGGTTAGCTGATAGCCTAGCTCCGATACCCCGCGCTTACCCTGCTTCTGCTTCCTGTCACACCGCTTGTGGCGCTTCCACTGCGGGCGTGATGAAGGGAGGCTCGGTGCTGGCTTCCAGAGCAGGCCGTAGTTATGTAACTTCTCCTCGAGTTCGCTGTTTATTCCCAAATGAGAGTTTTTTCCGACATCAAGCAGGAACTCACGGCTATACTTGCGTTTTTGAACACGTATGACGAAGACGTGCCGGCACATTGCGGCATGCAGGACAAAAAAGACGAAAACACTGTGTTGTCGGGAGGGAGAGAAGCCGCAGCGTGTGCACGCGCCGCCATCTTGGAACCTGGATTTAATGATTTTTATTACATTACATTTAATGAGCTTTGATGACCATGAAAGGACAAACACCACCTCAGCTCAGATCGTCTGTCCCCTTAGTCGTGCACGTCCGCCAGCCATTAATAACTATAACAAGTAGTCAAAGCTGTTAGTGTTTTTTCGGGTTCGGACCTGTAATTACGGTTAATTCATCGGGTCTGGTTTGGAAATGATGGCTATGTGCTGGGGTCAAGTCAGGTCGGATTTTTTGTGCCCAAAATGTAACTCTACTACTAGTATTATATATTCTGAAATACTTCTGCTATAATTAAACAAAATAATAGTACAATTTATGTATAAAAAAATGAAATTATCATCTTAATTTTTATTGGATAAAAAAAGTATTAAATGGTAAATGGAGCTTATTTATATAGCGCTTTCTAGCCCCCTGTGAGGAGCCCCAAAGCACTTTACAATACCAGCCATCCACCCATTCATACACCGGTAGTGGTAGCCTGCCTTGCAAGGCGCCATCCAGACCTACTGGGAGCAACTCAGGGTTAAGTGTCTTGCCCAGGGACACAACGACACATGGTGGGCGGACGCGGGATTCGAACCTCCAACCTTCCGATCGGGGGTCGACTGCCATTACCACTGTGCCACGTTCGGTTTTAGATGCATATTCAGTGATTTCTGAATGATTTCATTAAAATGTAGAGCCCAATCGATATATCGGTAGGAGCGATATTGTAGGCTGATACAGGCGTTTGGGGACATACAGTATCTGTAATAATTGTTCCATTATGTGCCAATATAAGCACTTCTAATTTTCATCCCTAAAATGCTGGGGACAAGTTGTGTCTACTTGCTACATGTGTAAATGTACAATGTATCCAGCAGAGAGCACATGTAGACTACTTTCAATTCGTGGTCACTTTCACTTTCAGCACAGCCAAAGCAGGAAGCAAAACTGTACAGCATTATTTGCTGAACAGAGCATGTTTATATTAATATCTATAAACAAAACAAAAACTAATAGTCAATTTTCTCTTCAATCCTCCAACCTGCATGCCATTAGCTATGTATTTGCCACTCAAGTTAGCAAGCTAACATTTAGATAACATAGCATAGGCTATTGCTTGTAAAACTTTATGCAGAACAAGGATTAGAGTAAGACCTTCACCATACGTGACTGACTGTTTAAACAACCAACAGGGAAGGGCATGTCTTTGTTTCATTTGTATTTTTGTAACACACTTGAGCCCCTTTCATAAAACAGCTCAATCCGGCTCTGATGCGTGTTCAGTCCTCCAACGAGCATTCAGAAGAAACACGAACACGCATTGCCGGGTTAATTTTACTCGCCTCTGATCCGCCCCTGAGCCGCGACTAGAGGTAGTATTAAGCCCGGATCTGTCGACTTGTGAAAGGTGTCGGGCTGCTGCGGCTTCAAACTGATTTGAATAATGACGTATTCTCCCACAAACTCTTCCGGCGCCCACTGTCAAGCTCTATTTAAATGTGTAAACAAGAACATGATATTTGTATTTTGCTTGCGCATCACTCGCTATTCTTCGCCAAATCTTTTTCTTTTTTTATTGATCATCACGGAAATGGCTAATTGGGATGATGCCGTGTACTCCTGTCTCTGTGCGCAGAGGAGGAAATTAATAAGGGACTTACAGTGAAGGATGGGGCCCTTCTGGAGCAGATTGATGCGAGAGCAAAAAAAAAGAAAAGAAAAAAGCATTCGGATAAGCAAAACGATGTTCGCTAGCGTCGCCATGTTTGTTTACAGACACCTCTGCGGTCCCATGTTAAACACGCAGGCACCACGTCCTTTGAGCTGCACATTTTCCCCACGCCTCTTTTCAACCCGCGTTGCAAATCGTTTTGTGAATGCTCCAATGAGGGCGGGTCGTGGCCGGATTCAACTTTGTTTTATTAATGACCCGAGGGGGATTAAAGCTGGACTGGTCTGTGCGGGAATTGCGCGGATCTGACTTATGAAAGGGGCTTTGATAACTTTAAGGTGAACAGTGGAGGATGCACCTTAAAGACTGTTTCAAGACTTCAAGAGTTAAAACTGGTTTAAAAGTAGCTGTTTAGCCTACTTACATGGGGGTGGACAAAGCTCATACATTTTCCAGCTAGTTCAGTGTATCGGTTATTGGCATTAGCCTTCCCCTCCCAATATTGGTATCAAAGATAGCCAAAATGTCCACATTGGTCGGGCTCTTTTAAAATATACACTTGGGTTTATGAGATATTTTGTACAAAGTTAGTTCTAAACAGTTAATGGGAAAATATTAAACAAACTTCTTGCACATACCTTTAGCTTTTAGTACGTGCTGAGGATCTGTCTCAGCCACTACCACATTGATATTTTTTTAATTTTAGCTGGCTGTGGCAGCTATTTTATTGCACTGACTTTGTTAATTAGTTGTAAATGTCAACTGAATAATCACTTCCTGAAAGTTTCACTAAAATCCATCTGGTGATTCATGAGATATTTTGCTAACAGTACAGATAAACATTTGTACACAAACACAGGAAAATAAAATAAATATCACTCCACCTTCGCTTTTCAGCAGCAGACAATAATGATGCTGAACTTGTGATGTCACTCACATTAAACCAAGGGAGATGGTTTTAGAAAGTATCAACGTAAAAAATGAAAAGAAAAAAGAAAAAAAAAGAAAAGGCTGCACAAGAAACAATTTTATCTTTCTTGCTAAACCCTTACAGCAATTTCATTGGAGCAAACATATTGTTTCCGACACTCAGGTTTCTATTAGCTGCACTCTGATGTTACAGCTCATTTTTTATAATGACCCAGAGAGAAGCACATTTTGACAACAGCTTTAAATTGGTGTAAACCGTCTCGCCCCTGCAAAAGCATCAACTCTCCCTCCGCAGCTCGACCTCTTGCTCCTTCAGAGCCTCCACCTTGTTTCACTAATGAGTGTGAGAGCTGCGACTCTCAGTTGATTACCGGAGAGCTGCTGCAGCTGCTATCTCTGGTGAGCTGCCCTCTATCTGCGTGCTCCATCCCCGGACATAAGCCCTGCGAGCAGACCATCAATCAGCCAGTAACAGGACTTCACGTAATCACAGCTTTCTGCACATTTCTGCGTCCTCGTGTGATGTGTGTGGACATATGTGGATTTTACAACCTAAGGTACTTTAAGATATATATATTTTTTACTTTGTTGCAGCGTCACATCTCTGAAAAAAAATGCTCTGAAAGCCGCAATTACTCGCTGAAGTAGCAGTCTCACTGGATTTCTAATTTTAAATGTATTAAGGGAAAGGCCAGTCTCTACTGGCATATTTTGTTTCATGTAAAAATATGTAGATTTAAAGACTACAAATCTCCAGGCTTTTATCAAAACTGCACTATATCAGACGATTGGAGCTGCAGCATTGTGTCAATGGACTAATGACTGCTTTCATTATTTGTTAGTCAAATAGCAGAAGGTTTATTATTATTATTATTATTATTATTAGACCTTTATTTATACAGGTTAGTTCCCACTGAGTCTCGAAGACTCATTTATAAGAAAGATTTGTTACATACAACATACAGGCGGATGAGAAAAGAGAACACAAGGGTGGAGGAAGCCAAATAATAATAATAAATAAATAAAAATTTTGTCTCACAACATGTCTTGGCTGGCAAACAGTGTAAAATATGCAAAAAATTATATTGCAACATAAACAGCAACATACAATGACATCATAATACAGTACATTTATGCATAGCGATGAACAAAGGCTATGCATAAACACTCCAGAATGTTCCAAAGTTCTGATAAGATGGTACAGTGTCTATCAGCACCATGGTTCTGATAAGGATATGTCTTCGAGAGGGGGAAGATAAGTTAAACTAACAAAGAATTACAAAAAATATTGAAGTCCAAGTTTACTTTTAAATGTGTTTTTGCATTAGTCACATGACTGATAGCAAAATCCCATAATTAATTATTGTTCCTTTGACATAGCGACACTTGTGACAGTCATTCTACATGTTTTAATCATATTTATTGTTTTGCTTGTTTGTTTTGAGGTATATGACATACATTAGCAGATTATTCTAAAGTGCTGTTACATGTCTGAATGAATACATGTTTGTCACATTTTGTATGCTAACAGCAATAATGTAATTAAAAGGGTACATATAATGAACAAAATCTTAATCGGCAGTAAATAACCATAAGGAAAACATATGTTTTCTAAGTGTTTAATAAAGTCTATGCAGGAGTGAGATGACCCAAAGATTCAATTAAATATGTGATTTTTTATAAAATACTGGATATGTTTTTAAAGTTTAGTGGCACCTTTTTTAATCATGTTTGGCCAAAAATCAACATTATAGATTATAACTTTTTTTTTGAGGGTTTTAAACTGAACTTTTGCACCTAAAATCTTAAGAGAAACTCTTGTGAGAAATTATCTGAAAGTGACTGAAATTCAAATCTTCAAATGGGAGAAACATGCATTTGTCAGGCGGTACGGTGGCACAGTTGCCGCCTCTCAGCAAGAAGAATGCAGGTTCAGATCATGGCCCGGTACTTTTCTGGTTGGACTTTGCATGTCCTCTCTGTATATGCGTGATTTTCTCCAGCTACTCCGGTTTCTTCCCACAGACCAAAAACATGCATGTTAGACTGATCGGTAACTCGAACTTGTCCCTAGATGTGAGTGAGAGAGTGAATGGTTGTTTGTCTCATTTGTCTCTATGTGTCTCTGTGACGGACTGGAGACCTGTCCAGGGTGTACACCAACCTCTCACACAGTGATAGCTGGACATGGGCACCAGTGACCCCTGCAACCCGAAATGGAAGAACTGGGTAAAGATAATTATGGATTTACAGATATTAACAATGTATCCAGTGTGGACATTTTCAGGCCTTAAATATCTTAACTAATAAACCTCCATTTTGGGGGAAAAACAAACAAACAATAGTACAAAACTGTAAACCTCACCTCCTATGCAGCCTTAAAACTTTTAGTGATGCTCGGCTGATTTGTGACTCAGAGTCAACATATATGATCTTATTTCGCGGTCTATCGCCTGGTTATGTTGAGGATTACGTCTGCCAAGTGTGTTCTGCAGCCACGTAACGTGCATGCAGAGACAGATAGACCTTATCGAGCCTGGAAGGGGTGACACTGACAGTTTGCTGCTACATATCAGCAGAAAGCTGTGGCAGGAAAAAAAAAATCACCTTTTCTGTCATATTTTAGACAGATGCGGCACATGGGTAGAGATGGCAGCCACAGATTTGATCCAAAATTATGGATTGTGTTGACAGACTGGTGGAGCTAAAAGTAAATTAGAAACTTTATCGGGAAACAAGCTTCTTCCCTGCAGGAGCTACAGACGTGAGCACGCACGGCTATATTTATACGAATGCATTGATGCATTTATTCTCTTTGATCCACAAACTCTTACATATGGCTCTTGTTGCACCAATTTGTTGACTCGGTGCTGGCAGACAATGAGCACTTTTTTTTCCTACTGTGAACAAAAAAGCTAATTTGCTACAATGAGGTTAAGTTTGTGTGGCTCAGGTGCCTCAGTGGGGGGAGGTCCAACAGATGCTCCACAGCAGCTGATGAGAAATAAAGCAGTGTATTTTTCACACAGGAGCAAAACCTCAAGCCTTAAATATTGGAAATGAAAGATTTGATCGAACGTGGCACTTTATTCAAGCCTGTTGATACTTTCTTTCTGCGGCAAGGAGGTGATGGGAACACAAACTGCTTGTAAAGTCACTGCACAGCCACATTAAAGCCAATCATGATGGTGATGGACAAATCACTCCAGAGCGCACACGCCTATTCCACATCATCTAATTCATATAGTATGTTCCCCTAAAGAAAATGCCATCATTAGACAGTTGGAATATGGCAGAGTGTTGAGCAGCTGCGAGGAGGGGACAGCTCCGTACCTGGTCTGGTTGTTGCGTCGCTTTCGACGGCGCATTGGTGCCTTCCTTCGCCGTGGTCATGGCTCCCTGACGCGGGGGGAGAAACTGCTGTTCCCCCGGCAAGAGGCTAATCACAGAGGGGGCAGGCAAATTAAAAGGCAAAGGAGAAAAACGGAGGATTCACGGAGAGGAAAGGTAGAAAGGACCGAGTGGTGGATGGAGAAGACCAGCAGCTCAGAAAGAGAAGAGGTTCAGTCAGTGGGGGAGAAAAGAGAGGAGGAGGAGACAGAGGGAGAGAGGCAGAGAAGCCGCGCATCTCTTCATGCGGGACTCCGTTCAATATTCCACATCACGCGTGCCCCTCCACGCTCCGTGCAGCCCGCGCGCACACACCCTTCCTTTGCAAACGGAGCCACACAAACTTAACCAGTGTAAAAACACTGAAGAGAACGGAGAAGATTTTAGACTGAATTCACACAAACTTTGAAGTTTATGATGAATAGTCTTTATATGGAATCATTTATTAAGAAAATGAAGCTTTTTTGTCTACTTATGTAAGCAGTTCCTTACACTACAGCACAGGCAAACAAACAAAAAAAACTTAATAATATATAGCCTATCAAATATAAATGTGTTGCTTTGCATATGATTTATAGATAAAGCCTAATTTGCAAACAATGTCCCCAAGCCAATTGAGACAACTTAATCTATAAAGCTAGCATAAACATAAATATGTATAAGATTGGTACAATAGTTATAGTTAATAGAAACCAGAAATAAAAATTACCACATTAAAAAAAATATGAATGCTAATGTATAGGTGCTGGTCATAAAATTAGAATACTGTATCATGAAAAAATTGGATTAATTTAAGTAATTCCATTCAAAAAGTGAAAACTTGTATGGTATATTCACTCATTACGGCAGCACGGTGGCACAACTGGTAGAGCTGCTGCCTCTCAGCGAGCCGGTCACCGGTTCAAATCTAGGTCCGGGGGCCTTTCTGGGTGGAGTTTGCATGTTCTCTCCGTGCATGCGTGGGTTTTCTCCGGGTGCTCCGGTTTCCTCCCACAGTCCAAAAACATGCATGTTAGGCTGATTGGTAACTCTAAATTGACCCTGGGTGTGAGTGAAACAGGTCCCTCTTGTAAATGAGTCCCCGTGGCTCAACGAGGCTAGCCTGTATAAATAAAGGTTGAATGAATGAAAAAATTACACACAGACTGACATATTTCAATTGTTTATTTATTTTAATATTGATGATTATAACTGACAACTATTGAAAATCCCAAATTCAGTATGTCAGAAAATAAGAATATTGTGACAAGGTTCAATATTGAAGAGACATGGTGCCACACTATTTAACTCAAAACACTTGCAAATGACTTTAAATGGTCTCTCAACAGTCTGTTAGTTATGTAGGCTACACAATCATGGGGAAGACTGTTGACTTACAAAAACATCTGAAGCTCTCGGCCCTGACCTCTCTAAATAGTTTTAAGAACCTTTTGGAATCCTGGCAAAAACCATTGCAGATATGTTCTTAGTTCTTGATTTTGTACATCTACCTTGTGGTGTTCTGCTAGTTTTGATACTTTGCATTTCACTTTGTATTTCACTTTTGCATTTCTCTTTTGTATTTCTCTTTTGTATTTCTCTCTTATGTTTTTCTGTTGTTTTTTGTTTAAGGAAATTCTATCATTGCTGTTCATCATTCTTTAGTATGTAGCAGGTCACTTTTGTAAATGAGCCCTCGAGGCTCAATGGGATTTACCTGACTAAATAAAGGTTGAATGAATGACTAGACAATTGTTCAAAAGACAACCACTGACACCTTGTACAAGGAGGGCAAGACACAAAAGGTCATTGCTAAAGAGGCTGGCTGTTCACAGAACTATGTGTCCAAGCACATTAATAGAGAGGCAAAGGGAAGGAAATTATGTGGTTGAAAAAAGTGTATAAGCAATAGGGATAACTGCACCCTGAAGAGGATGGTGAAACAAAACCCATTCCAAAATGTGGGGGGGATTCACAAAGAGTGGACTGCAGCTGGAGTGAGTGCTTCAAGAACCACCACGCCCAGACATATGCAAGACAAGGATTTCAGCTGTTGCATTCCTTGTGTCAAGCTTCTCTTGAACAAGAGACAGCATCAGAAACGTCTCGCCTGGGACTGCTGCTGAGTGGTCCAAAGTTATGTTCTCTGATTAAAGTAAATTTTGCATTTCCTTTGAATCAAGGTCCCAGAGTCTGGAGGAAGAGAAGAGACACAGAATCCAAGTTGCTTGAGGCCCAGTCTCAAGTTTCTACAGTCAGTGATGGTTTGGGGTGCCATGTCATCTGCTGGTGTTGGTCCACTGTGTTTTCTGATGTCCAAGGTCAACGCAGCCATCTACCAAGCACTTTTAGAGAACTTATGCTTCCTGCTGCTGATGAACTTTATGGAGTTGCAGATTTCATTTTCCAACATGGCACCTGCACACAGTGCCAAAGCTACCAGTACCTGGTTTAAAGACCATGGTATCCCTGATCTTATTGACCAGCAAACTCGCCTGAACTTAATCCCATAGAACATCTATGAGTTATTGTGAAGAAGAAGATGTGATACGCCAGACCCAACAGTTCAGAAGAGCTGAAGGCCACTATCAGAGCAACCTGTGCTCTCATAACACCTGAGCAGTGACACAGACTGATCAACTCCCTGCCACACTGCATTGCTGCAGTAATCCAGACAAAAGGAGCCCCAACTAAGTATTGAGTGCTGTACAGGCTCATACTTTTCATGTTCATACTTTTCAGTTGGCCAACATTTCTAAATACAGCACTTTGTATCTTTTTTTTATTGCTCTTAAGTACTACAGTATTCAGATTTTCTGAGATACTGAATTTGTTTTTTTTTTATAGTTGTCAGTTATAATAATCAACATTAAAGGAAATAAACATTTGAAATATATCAGTTTGTGTGTAATGAATGAATATAATATACACATTTTCACTTTTTGAATGGAATTACTGAAATAAAGCAACTTTTTCCATGCTATTCTAATTTTATGGCTAACACCTGCATTTAAAAGTTGCATTCTCAGATATTGTTATTTTTACGTTAAAGCTCTAAGATTTCTTAGCTTTTTTTTTTAAACTTTTTTTATTGGTGTTTATATTACTATGCAGAAAATGTTAATATGAAAAGGAGGATTTGGTCAAATGTTTTCATTATTATTTATCTTAACTTAACCAGTCACATCTCACTGAGATCACAGATCTCTTTTGGAAGGAGGTCTGGACCTGAAAGCAACCTAACATTCATGTTTTAGGACTGTGGGGCGAAACCGGAAGAAAACACTAATACTTGAAAAAAAAAAAAAAAACTCCATATAAAACTATAATGAATATGTAAAGAATAACAATAAATAAATAAATAAAATAAATAAAAAACAACATTCTTTGTTCTCATACACTTTCAGAAACAACAACAACAACAACTAAAAGCCTTTAGAGATAAAAATGTTAAACTATTAAAAGTATACACAAATCTGCAATAAATAAATTTTAAGTACCGGTAGTTTGAAAGTAAAAAAATAAATAATACATATTGCAGGGGCACAAAAAAGCCCAACACAGCATCAATTTTAACAACCTCTTGCATTGTGAACATTTCACGATTAGAACCAAGCGTCTTTTCATTGCTTGCTCAATTAACTACATCTGCAAGAGTTCTTGTACAATACCCATTAAACACTGGGAGGAAATGATTTACTTTGATTTGTTCTGAGATGTACTCAGAGCTAATTAATACCCCACTCTCCAGTTTGACTCCATATTTTGCAGGTTTGTAACTGAATGTGGCGCGTGGTAATTAAAGTCAGGTGGCGATGGGGCGAAGTCAATTACCTCAGAGTCTCAAGTGAATATAGTGTTGTTTCACATGACCAACAGGGTACACACAGGCAGAAAATACAGTTTATTCTTAGAAAACATGGTCCCAGAGGACATAAACCACTTTCAGATACCCTTGAATGAGATATTGAGTTGTGTTGAGACAAAAACATTTGGTTTTGCAATTTTCTTTTAATCAGGTTACCCCACAGGTTAAGCTTTTTTCATTCACTTGAGCAAGTTTTGTAAGTCCCAGGAGGAAAAGTTTCTGCTGTTGTTGTATAGAGGTTGCTGAACAAATAACTAAGAAACGTTTCTTTTTTTTTAACTTTAGAGCCATCATTTTTCACCAGCTTTTACATACAGAGTCGCAAGGAGCTGGCAACTATAGCCATCCTTGTCCAAGAGGACACATTGCTCGTCTATCACAGAACTACACAGAAACAGCCATTCTCACTTTACTTTTAATTTGTCATATGCAGGTCAACACAAGGTCAACAATGCAACGAAATGCTTAGGACGAGAAGAAACACCTTGACTTGCCAAAAAAAACACACACAAAAAAACAAGAAATACCAAAACATGCAACAAATGTACAAAACGAGGCACCAGAAAGTGAAAAAGAAATGCAACATCTACAACGGGGGTCACCTACACACGGTGCCCCCGAGCACATGTTCGCCCGCAGGGATCGAGTGAGTCACCCGCTCTAAAAAATAGCAAGGAGCACCACCTAAAAATTGTCAAATGATTTATTTTTAACTTAAAGTAATAATATTATATAAGTATAAGTATAAGTATATAATATATAAGTAATAATATAATAATATTTGCATGGATGTAGATTTTAAATGGATACAATTTATTCAAATTTTTAAATAGTAATTATTTGTGTACATATTAGTGACCTTGCCTGGAGTCAAAGTTCAGAATCATGCACAGATAAACCATGATCTCTAAGCGGCACAGTTTACCTCCCAGAGGAGAGGGAAAACTGTAGAAAAAGGTAAAAAACTATATGGTAAACAACATGGTCTAAGACAATGGTTCTTCATTATTATTATTATTATTATTTCAAGTAGGATAAACAGTACAAACAAGTACCTCACAGGAAGTTATACGGCTTAAATGCACATTATATTGCACACAACATCCACCATACTGGTTGTGCAACAGGCCACTGCACAGGCAGTGAGCAACATTGAGATGAACTGAACCACGATGGCAAGGCAGCAACACGCATGATGCAGCCACATAGTACAGCAGCAATAAACATATTACGTGTTACAGATGTCAATGTCAATGTCAATGTCAATTTTATTTATATAGCACATAAAAACAACCGAAGTCGACCAAAGTGCTTTACAGTTAAAAAAAAATAAAAACAGAGTAAAATGCATCTAGTGCCACTAAACATAATAAAGCTATCAGTAAATGCAACAACAATAAAATCTGCTCAAAATTTGATCTCACATTCTGCGAGGATCAAATGCCAAGTAAAAGAGATGAGTCTTAAGTGAAGATTTAAAAGTGTCAACAGTCTGAGCGGTCTTTACTTTCTCAGGTAAACTGTTCCACAGTTTTGGAGCAGCAACCGCAAAAGCCCGATCACCTCTGGATTTCATTTTGGATCTGGGGACATCTAAGAGAAACTGGTTGGTAGACCGGAGTGCTCTTACAGGAGTGTAGATATTAATAAGATCACATAAATATGACGGGGCCAGACCTTTTAAGATTTTAAAAACAAGCAATAAAATCTTAAAATCAATTCGATAGCAGACAGGGAGCCAGTGAAGGGATGCCAGGACAGGGGTTATGTGTTCATATTTTTTAGTTGAAGTTAAAAGACGAGCTGCTGCGTTCTGGACAGATTGTAAACGATGCAAAGATGATTTGTCTAAACCAACATACAGTGAATTACAATAGTCCAAGCGAGAAGTAATAAAAGCGTGAATCACCTTTTCAAGGTCTCTGAAAGAGAGACAAGACTTCACCTTGGCAATGAGTCTTAGCTGGAAGAAACCGGATTTAACTACAGCATTTATCTGTTTGTCTAACTTAAAAGCACTATCAAAAATAACTCCCAGATTCCTGACATTGGAGTGGCTGTATGAAGCCAAGGGGCCAAGAACATTTAGGGTGTTACATTTGCCAAAGCTGATGGCTTCCGTTTTATTTTCATTTAGATTTAGAAAATTAAGTTTTAACCAGATTTTAATGTCATTCAGACAGTCCAGGAGTGGATCCAGTGGAGTGACCCTGTCTGACTCAATTGGAAGATATAACTGTGTATCATCAGCAAAGCAGTGAAAAGGAATGTTGTGTTTTCTAAAAATGGACCCCAAAGGCAACATGTACAAATTAAAAAGCAGTGGACCTAAAATAGACCCTTGAGGGACTCCACAGATCAAAGGAGCTGGAGATGAAGAACAGTTCCCTAAATGAACAGAAAAACTTCTGTCAGTCAGGTAGGATCTAAACCAGGATAAAACTGTGCCTTTGATACCGACCACGTGTTCCAGTCGTGACAACAAGATGTTGTGGTCCACAGTATCAAAGGCAGCAGAAAGGTCTAAAAGCACTAAAACAGCAGATCCTCCTGCATCAACAGTTAAAAGAAGGTCATTAAAAACTCTTAAAAGGGCTGTTTCTGTGCTGTGGCCTGATTTAAAACCTGACTGGAATTTTTCACCAATGCTGTTGGCAGTTAAAAACCTCTTAAGTTGATTAAAAACAACTTTCTCTAAAATTTTTGACAGAAAAGGTAGTTTTGAAATGGGTCTATAATTTAAGAGCAGTGCTGTATCGAGGTTCTTCTTCTTTATGAGAGGCTGCACCACAGCATGTTTAAAAGAAGCTGGAACACAGCCAGATAACAGGGACATGTTAATCATGACAAGAACTAATGGTCCAAGTGTGCTAAAAACTTCTTTGAACAGTCGAGAGGGAACACAGTCCAAAGGTGAATTAGAAGGATGCATGTGATCCACAATGTCCTTTAAAACAATTAAAGTCACTGGTTCAAACTGTTCAAAGGCAGCTGAGGATGGAGGGAATGAGGATGGATCTGTGTAAATTTGTGTTGAAGAGGGTCTCAGAGCAGTGATTTTATCTATAAAAAATTTAGAAAACTGTTCACACAGTGCAGGAGATTCAGCAACATGACCAGCAGCATCACAAGGATTCACAACGGAGTTAAAAACATTAAAAAGAACCTGCGGTCTGTGACTGTTGTTTGAAATCATGTTAGATAAAAAAGCTGTTTTTGCAGCTTTAACAGCACTCTGATAATTTGACAGGCTGTCTTTAAATAAGTCCAGGGAAACCTGCAGTCTGTCTTTACACCACTTCCTCTCAGCTCGTCTGCACAGGCGTCTGAGCGCGCGCGTGTGTTCGCTCAGCCACGGCTGACATGACTTCCTCCTTTTGATCTTCAGCGGAGCAACAGAGTTCAGAATGTCAGAGCATGTGGAACTAAAAAGTTCAGTAAACTCATCCACGCTGGACACAGAGCAGAACTGAGGGTTGCAGGAGACAGAGTCATTAAAACCAGAAAGAAAAATATGTGACTCAGTTCTGACGAGCTGTTAGACAGAGAAGTAGTCCAGAGCCACGGCACAGCCAGGGATGGACGTCTCCAGCTATGTTTCCGTAAAGGCAAAGACACAACTGCTCCTTGTGTTCCGCTCACAATAAATCCGTACACGCGGGTCATCCAGTCTATTCCTCAGAGACTGAACGCCCAAAAGCAGGACCGAGAGGAGAGGGGGTTTGCTGCGACTCTGGCAGATCCTACACAAAACACCCCGCTCGCTTCCCTCCATGTTTTCCTCTTACAGTGACCAAGAAAACAAAGGACCCAGATGGAAATGTTCACTGCAGAGTCCCTAAAAGTCCCCAAAAGTCAGCCCAAAGTCTTCACTCACTGACGATTGCAACTCCAGAAGTGTGTTGTGGTCATACCCATAGCATTGGGTGTGCAGTGCAGGTGCAAAACGTCTAAATAAAATCAAGAATGAACAAAAACCTGTGCTAGTCAAAGCGTAGCTCTCATCAGTACTGCGGCGCACATTGATGACAAATGTTAATCATCTAGTGTACATTTTTATAGAATGTGAGCAAGAAATTACTTGTAGAATATCCAAGCTTGAATGGGGATGGCATGCAAACTCCAAGCAGAAAGGCTCCAGCACAATCCAAACCCAAAACATTTTGTCCTTTGAGGCAATTGCATAAACCAACCTTAACACAATGCAGCCCCTACTGTCAGCTTGCACACTGCATCACATTTGCTTTTGACTAGATTGAACAGAGACAAATCTGATGAGGTGTGAGTTATACTAAAGGGTGAAAATTTGCTCTTAAACATGTTTCTTTCTGTCTAGCTATTAGTTTGGCTTCTGCTAATTTCTACTTCAAACTAAGGTCATTCAGACAAAAGTTTACTGCCTGCAAGACATGTATACTGTCTACTTACAGTATTTTCTGGTGTATAGGTCGCACCTACGTTTAGCTCTGCTGCAAATGTCTGCCACAGGAGCGCACAGCAAGGCTTTTAAGAAGATTAACACTTAAAAACAATTATTTGTTTGATAAAAATTATAGCAAATATATGTCTGAGCTGAACTTTTCCTTAATAAATGAACGTAATTGTGAAATGAGCTGGATTTAAAAATTTGTTTCACCGAAAGTGATAACAAGCCATATATAGGTCGCACCTGAGTATAGGTCGCAGGCCTTGAAAAAAAAAAAATAAAAAGGTGCGACCTATACACCGGAAAATACGGTAATATTATCTCACTTCAAACAGATCTGAATTGTTCACTTAAATCTAAAATGTAAGTCTCCAATCACAACTGGTAGTAAAACGGAACAGCTACTGCCTAATTGTCAGAATTCAAAGCATCCCAGCAGAACTCTAAGACAATCAAGTTGATTAAATTCACCTGTCAGTGTGTTCAACTAATGAGCAACAAACACACTTTCCAAGTTGTCTAATCAAAGTCCTATTTTTGTCCTGATTAACTCCAGATACATTTCTGCCAATGTTGATAAGCTGCACTTTTGTGCCTTTTCATTCAATAATACTTCTGTTAAATCATCAGTGTGTGAAAGAAAAAAAAAACATGAAACAAAACAATTTATTTCAATATAGCCTATCATAAGCTCCGCGGTGGCAAGGCTCCGGGGGTGGATGAGATTCGTCCTGAGTTCCTTAGGGCTCTGGATGTTGTGGGGTTGTGTTGGCTTACGCGACTCTGCAATATCGCGTGGACATCGGGGGCAGTTCCCTTGGATTGGCAGACTGGGGTGGTGGTTCCCCTATTCAAAAAGGGGGACCGTAGGGTGTGTTCCAACTATAGAGGGATCACACTCTTAAGCCTCCCTGGTAAGGTCTATTCAGGGGTTCTGGAGAGGAGGGTCCGTCGGATAGTCGAACCTCGGATTCAGGAGGAGCAGTGTGGTTTTCGTCCTGGTCGTGGAACACTAGACCAGCTCTACACCCTCAACAGGGTCCTGGAGGGTGCGTGGGAGTTTGCCCAACCAGTTTACATGTGCTTTGTAGACTTGGAAAAGGCATTCGACCGCGTCCCTCGGGGGGTTCTGTGGCGGGTACTCCGGGAGTATGGGGTACCAGGCCCATTGATATGGGCTGTTAGGTCCCTGTACGACCGGTGTCAGAGCTTGGTCCGCATTGCCGGCAGTAAGTCAGGCTCGTTTCCGGTGAGAGTTGGACTCCGCCAAGGTTGCCCTTTGTCACCGATTCTGTTTATAACTTTTATGGACAGAATTTCTAGGCGCAGCCAAGGTGTTGAGAGGATCCGTTTTGGTGGCCTTAGAATCGCTTCTCTGTTTTTTGCAGATGATGTGGTCCTATTGGCTTCATCAGCTCGTGATCTACAGCTTTCGCTGGAGCGGTTTGCAGCTGAATGTGATGCGGCCGGGATGAGGATCAGTTCCTCCAAATCCGAGGCCATGGTCTTGAGCCGGAAAAGGGTAGCGTGCCCTCTCCGGGTCGGGGAGGAGGTCCTGCCCCAAGTGGAGGAGTTTAAGTATCTCGGGATCTTGTTCACGAATGAGGGAAAACTGGAGCGTGAGATCGATAGGCGGATAGGTGCAGCGTCCGCAGTGAAGCGGGCGCTGTACCGGTCTGTCGTGGTGAAGAGAGAGCTGAGTCAAAAGGCAAAGCTCTCAATTTACCGATCGATCTACGTTCCCACCCTCATCTATGGTCATGAGCTTTGGGTTATGACCGAAAGAACAAGATCTCGGATACAAGCGGCTGAAATGAGTTTTCTCCGCAGGGTGGCTGGACTCTCCCTTAGAGATAGGGTGAGAAGCTCAGTCATCCGGGAGGGACTCGGAGTAGAGCCGCTGCTTCTCCACATCGAGAGGAGCCAGTTGAGGTGGCTCGGGCATCTGGTTAGGATGCCTCCTGGACGCCTCCCTGGTGAGGTGTTCCGGGCATGTCCCACCGGGAGGAGACCCAGAGGAAGACCCAGGATACGCTGGAGGGACTATGTTTCTCGGCTGGCCTGGGAACGCCTTGGGATTCCCCCAGAGGAGCTGCTCCAAGTGGCTGGGGAGAGGGAAGTCTGGGCCTCCCTACTTAGGCTGCTACCCCCGCGACCCGACCCCGGATAAGCGGAAGAAAATGGATGGATGGATGGATATATATATATATACATATATATATATATATATATATATATATATATATATATATATATATATATATATATATATATATATATATATACAGGTAGTCCCCGATTTACGAGCGAGATCCGTTACAACGAGGCGCTCGTAAACCGGAAATCTCGTAATTTGGAACGGTTGCCATGTCTCTCGTAAGTCCGGAATTTCGCTCGTAAATTGGAACGGTTTCGCTAGCGCGACTACAAACACTCGTTTTTCATCAAAAAACTGCTTATGAGTGCATAAAAATGATCGGAAACGTGTGTCCATATGTTTAGCTAACTAACTGTGGTGAAAAAACACATGAAAACTCAGTATTTTTTGCGTTTTTTCCAAAAATTCGCCAGCTCGTAAGTCTGGAACCTCGTAGATCAGAGCGCTCGTAATTCGGGGACTACCTGTATACATTCTTCTAGAGTTGGGTACATGTTAAAAATAGTAAAAAGAAAAAGGTGAAGAAGGCAATCATTGGGTGAAAATTAAGATTTCCAGCTGAAATGACACCACATATGAATCGTAAATTGTTTCATGTTATAACAATATATAGAGTCTGGCTGATTAGCACAGTTGGATGCATTGGAAGGTAGAAGACTCGAATTTGAGCCCCACATTGACATAATTATTTTCCACCCCTAAATATGCTAAACAAGTATTCCACTGAATTAGAATTACATTACCATGGCTAACCAAACTGTAGTTCATGGTAACGAGGCAAGAGTTTGTGCTGTCATCTTGGTAAGTGCTACATGGACATATTGTGTTACTTCCAGCATGTCAGCAAGCTAAGAATTTCTGAAGTGAAAAAAAAAAAGATGTTCAATGTTTTTCCAATTTTGGTCATATTTTTTGAGAACTTGGACTTCAAAGGTTGCTGTATTATTGATCCATGTATCCATCCATTCATTATATTCTGCTTATTCCAAATTTGGGTCACAGGGGCAGCATCAAGGTGGCCCAGGCATCTATTTCCACAGCCACCTCTTCCAGCTCTGGAGGACCCCAAGGTGTTCCCAGTTCATCTGAGACATAGTCTCTAGCATGTCCTGGACCGTCCCCAGGGTCTCATCCCAGTCTGACATGCTAGAAGCACCTCTATAGGGAGGTGCTCAGGAAGCTTCCTTAACAGATGCCAGAACCACCTCAGCTTGCTTGTTTCGATGTGGAGGAGCAGCGGTTATACTCCAAGTCTCTCCCAGATAACTGAACTTCTTACCCTACCTCTAAGGGAGAGTCCAGCTACCCTGCGGAGGAAATTCATTTCAACACCTGTATCCGCAATCTCATTTTTTCTGTCACTACCCAGAGTTTGTGCTCATAGGTGAAGGATAACATGTGGACTGAAATGCTGTATTATGTTCATTTTTATTTTTGGAAATTCTAAGTTAATGAATTGTATTATTAAATCTAGGGTTACCAATGGGGGGAGTTGTAGTGGAGAGGTTAGAGATGGTGGTCACCGGTCTGATCGGTCACCGGTAAAACTCCACGGATCAACAACATCAAAATGTGGGTGGGAAAGGTGAAACACCTACACCTGTTTCCACCTTCATTTGCTCCACTCTGGGCCCTTGAGCAAGGTTCTTAACCTACTATCTCAGAGAGAGTCAGAGATTATTTATTGTCATTCGCACCACATGTGGTACATGCGATGGGACGAGATTATGTACACAGGGTCGCAGTTACATCCAACAATAAAATAACAGTAATAAGATCTAAGATATGAACTAAGAAAAACAAACTAAAAATGCACTAAGCACTAGTAGCATAAAAACATTACATCAAACAGCAGCATGAACATGAGTCTGTATGAGAAGATGAGCACGAATGAACACAGCAGCATGAAACAGATCAGCAGCAACATGAAACAGATCAGCAGCAACATGATGTGATTTTTCACAGTGATTATTCTGGTTAGATATTCATGAGTCTAACAGCCTCAGGGTAGAAGCTGTTCCTCAGTCTAGTGGTTCTACACTTAATGCTCCTCAACCTCCGTCCTGAGGGGAGTGGGGCAAAAAGTGTGTGCTGGGTGAGTGGGGTCTTTCATGATGCAGGTGGCTCTCTTCCTGCATCTGGAGGTGTAGATGTCTGTGATGGTGGGGAGACTGACTCCAACAGACTTCTGTGCAGCCTCCACCACTCTCTGCAAAGCTTTTCTATCTGCAGCTGTGCAGCCTCCATGCCACACGTTGATGCTGGAGCACAGGATGCTCACCACTGCACACCGGTACAAGGAGGTGAGGACTGAGCTTCTCAGACCAGCTCACCTCATCTGCCTGAGGAAGTAGAGTCTCTGATGACCTTTCTTGATCAGGCTGGTGGTGTTGCCCCAGCTGAGGTTATCATTCATGTGTACACCCAGGTACTTGTAGCTGGAGACCACTTCCACTGCAGATCCTCTTATGTTCAGTGGGGTGTGGGTGTGTTTGTTCCTTCTGAAGTCCACAATCATCTCCTTTGTCTTCTTCACATTCATGTGAAGGTTATTCTCTTTGCACCAGCTCTCCAGGTGTTCCACCTCCTGCCTGTAGCTGGACTCATCATTGTTTGTGATGCATCCCACCACCGCTGTATCATCTGCAAACTTTACAATATGACAGCCTGGATGGGTAGCTGCACAATCATATGTGAGCAGAGTGAACAGGAGAGGGCTCAACACACATCCTTGAGGAGAGCCAGTGATGAGGGTTATGGTAAATGGTAAATGGAGCTTACTTATGTAGTGCCTTCCAGCCCCCTATGAGGGGCCCTAAAGCACTTTATAGCACCAGCCATCCACCCATTCATACACACATTCATTCACTGGTAGCGGTAGTCTGCCATGCAAGGCGCCAGCCAGTCCTACCGGGAGCAACTCGGGGTTAAGTGTCTTGCCCAGGGACACAATGACACATGGTGTGGGAACTCGGGATTCGAACCTCCAACCTTCCGATCGGGGGACGACTGCCATTACCACTACGCCACGGCCGCCCCGTGGGGGAGGAGGATAAGTTGTGGATCCTCACTGTCTGTGGTCTGTTTGTTAAGAAGTCTAGTACCCAGTTGGAAATGGAGGGGCTTAGTCCTAATGTGAATAGTTTGTCCATCAGGGTTTTGGGGATCATGTTGTGTAAGGTAGGCGTGAAGTCCACAAAGAACATACGGACATAGGAGTCCATCTGCTCTAGATGGGTGAGAGCAGTGTGGATCACAGAGGAGATAACATCCCCCGTTGATCGGTTCTCGCATTATGCATACTGATGAGGGTCCTCGTTGATGTTGATGGTTGTTTTGATGTGGGTCATGACCAGTTTTTTCTAAGCATTTAGCGACTATCGGGTTGAGAGCCACTGGCCGATAGTCATTCAGACCAGTCACTGTAGAGCTGTTTGGGACTGGGATGATGTTGGCAGTTTTCAGGCAGGTGGGAACTGTCCCCAGGGCAAGTGAGGTGTTAAAGATGTTGGCCAGTACATTGCAGAGCTGATCGGCACATTCTTTCAACACTTTCCCGGGGATGTTGTCTGGGCCGGTTGCTTTGTGAGGGTTGATCCTCCTTAAAGTACTCATTACTTCTGCTGAGGTCACGCTGAGATGCTCTTCATCCGGTGGTGAGGTAAGTCTGGTGCTGGGTGGTTTATTTGGGTCCTCAAAGTGTGCATATGTGTTGAGGGCATCAGGCAAAGATGGGTCTTTGGGGCATTGTACACTCCTGCCTTTATAATCTGTTATGCATTTAATGCCCCTCCACATGCTCCGTGGGGCTTGTGAGGTGAATTGACCCTTGATCCTCTGTGCATATGTAGCCTTGGCCCTTTTAATGCCAGCAACCAGCTCTATCCTAGTCCTTCTCAGCTCCTCTGAGTTTCCAGACATGAAGGCAGTGTTCCTGGCTGCCAGCAGGGTGCGGACCTCTGCATTCAGCCAAGGTTTTCTGTTTGGGTAGCTTTTAACATATCTTGTGGCGGAGACTGTGTCAGTACATGTACTAATGTACCTCAGAACTGAGGATGTGTATTGGTCAAGATCAAGTGATCCTTTATTTTCAGCAGCTTCTATGAAAACCTGCCCGTCTGTTCGTTCAAAACAATCTGCTCCCCTGGGTGCCCTAGATGGCCGCTCTATGCTTTAGGCATAGAGCTGTGGTAGATCAGTGGTCTGTGGTTGTGTCAGGAAGGGCATCCAGTGTAAACACAATTGCCAAGTCTTTGTGCAAGTTATTTTGCTGTGGCGACCCCTGAATAAGTTAGATGCTGAAAGAAGAAAAAACAAATCTGGGGTCACTACTCTCTTTAGACTAGACGGCATAATTAATGTAAAGCAGAGAAATGAGCATAGGCATATACCAGCTACATGTTTTTCTTCTATTTCCACTGCTCCTTTCTGCAGGCGTCACCAGTGAACTCACCTGGTACATTTATATATACAGTATTTGTACGGCAGATTGTTTTACACGGGATAGCCTTTCTGGCACAACCTGGGCTCAGACTCGCAGCCTCAGGATCACAAGACCATCACTGACCACCAAGCTATCCTTAACATATTTTCTTAAATACCATGCATTAATCTGCAAATTTACATGACAGTAGTTGCTTACAGTGCAGTTTCTGTATGTACCAGTCTGGCTAAGATTACAGCCCTTTGTAATGCTATCATGGTAGCTGGAGCATATTAACTCAGCATTTTGGCACTGCTAAAGCTTGATCAGGCTTGGTGGGAACTAAATTACAGCATTTTCTTGTGTATTATTTTATCAGTATACATGACAAGACAATGACTTTGCATTTTTAGACCAATGTCAAAGCATAGCATCATTAAGGCATTAACAATGTGTGCATTTAAAATGTAAACAGTGCTAAGTGGCACACACCCAGCAAGGTGGCAGCCACAAATCCCAGACACACTTGGCTGGTTGCAAATCCATCACAGAGCAACATAGAGACACTCAACCATTCACACTTTCACCCACACCTAGGGGCAATTTAGAGTAATAAGTTAAACTAGCATGCATACTTTTGGTTTGTGGGAGAAAACTAGAGTACCCAGAGAAAACCCACACATGCACATAAAAAAAAAAAAAAGAAGCAAACTCTACACAGAAAGTGTTTGCTGGGAGCTGAACCTGCAACATATTTGCTTTGAAGTGACAGCACTAAACGCTGCTTCTCTATGCCATCCAATTACTAATCTATCCATCCATCATCCATCCATCCATCCATCCATCCATCCATCCATCCATCCATCCATCCATTAGCTTTACCCACTTCTTCCTTTTCAGGTCACATGTTTTACTGGTACCCATATCCAACAGTTACTGTCCAAGAGAACACCCTGGACAGGTCACAAGTCCATCAGAGGGAATCTAGACAAACAAGCATTCACACTTTCACTCACACCTAGGGACAATTTAGAGTTACAAATCAGCGTAACATGTATGTTTTTGGTCTGTGGGAGGAAACTGGAGTACCTGAGAAAATCCATACACATAATCCATGCAAACTCTACCTAGAAAGGTCCTCAGCCGAGATTCGATGTGGCAACCTTCTTGCTAAGAGGCAACAGCTCTACTAACTGAGCCACTGTGCTGCATGAGTAATCCAGTGTATTTACATTTTAGAAGTCAATTATTGTTCAATGGCTTAACTGATGGCCAAAAAAAAAAACTAAACAAGGCTCCTCAAATAATACTCTTGTTTTAGATGCCTTTCTGTTTGGTTAAAAACAAAAAAGCAGTTAAATATATATTCCTCCTGTAATATGTTACCAAAATAGGCTAATGAGTTTTGTGAAAGGGTGCTGAAAGTAAATCAGTAATAACAGTTTGCAGTGACTGTTTTTGATTTATTCAGAAGAATTGGAGCCACCCTGTTTTCGCGCCGCCATCTGCTCGTGGTTTCAAACCACAAAAGCAGTGTTCTGCCGCCTCTCAGATAGCGCTCGCTATTAGGAGGATGATGTATGAATCTGAAACTGCTTCCCAACAGTCAATCAATCAGCTCCAAACTAATGACGGCCACTTTCAGCCAGCGCCCTTTGGCACTTGGTGAATGCTTTATGTGGTCGGACCGTGGCAGCTGAGAAGACAATAACCACCTCTCAGTGGCTGTTTTACAGAGTGGGTATACGAACTTCATGTTTCCAATGTTGACAAATGGATGAAACATGGCAGTGATGAATGCTGCGACTGGCGTCTGCACATTCCAGCAAAGTTGGGAATTAACTGAGTGACAATGGCAGGCCGCCCAGACAAATGAGCCATCCATTCATCTCTACCTTATCATTTTCCAACCAATGACACCCAGCTGCCAACCTTCTAAATTGAGAACCATTTATGCAAAAGTAAAGCTTCTGTGTTATCAATATTAGTCACAGTCCTAAAAAATGCATTGATTATTCATTACTGGCATCAATTAAATATTTTTAAACAAATTCATGGTCATTTGAGGACAATTACTTTAAAATGAACAACTGGCAGTTTTAGGTGGTGTCACCAATCAATCTTTGAACATTTCAGCCTTGTATGCAGACATTAGCTGCTTCAGTCCAGCCAAGGGATCTCCAGATTGATTCACCAGATCTTTAGTGCTTGTTGCGTGATGCAAATGACTTCATATATTTGTGGGTGAAAGAATACAAATACATTGGATAAAAACAAAACAAAAAGGATCAGTGTAAAATCTGAAAGGCCACCCAGGACGGTTGCCTTTCCTCTGTAAAATTTTAGCAGAATAATCAGAAGTTTTACAAATTATTTTATTAAAAGTGAACAGGTATTTCCTTGTGCATTAGCTGTATGTTTTAGAAATCAAGGGAACTTGGGATGGCCTTTTAATTAGTACCACTCTATGTGGAAAAATATTGGTCACAAAAAATAAGAAAAATACTGATACTTATGAGTTAGGAGTAAGTACCTGGTATGTACGAGATATAGAGATATTTAACAGGCAAATACTCAACAAGTACCTGGTAAATGCCAAATAGGTACAAAGCAAGTACCTGCAACATACCTGGTAAGACCCCATTACATAGTGGTGTGTACCATGCAAATACCAGTCCATATGCTAACAAGTACATATCGGGCTGCATTATCAGAATCAGAATCAGAATCAGAATCAGAATCAGGTTTATTGGCCAAGTATGTTGACACACACAAGGAATTTGTTTCCGGCTGTTCGTGTCTCTCTAGAAAGTGTCTCTCTAAAAATGCTAAAAATTAATGTATACAGATACTTTACATAAAAAAAACGTACAAATAATACACAAAATACAGAAGGATTCACATCACATGGGGGATGTGAATGGGTTGGGGGTCACGCTGATGGATGTCTGATGATCAGCTGTTGATGATGGTGATGGCCTGGGGGAAGAAACTGTTTTTGTGTCTGGCAGTCTTAGTGGACACAGATCTGTAGCGTCTGCCAGACGGGAGAAGTTGGAACATGTTGTGACCCGGGTGTGTGGAGTCTGTGATGATTTTTCCAGCCCGTTTCCTGGTTCTTGCGTGGTACAAGTCCTGAATGGAGGGCAGTGAAGCCCCAATGACTTTCTCAGCTGTCCTCACTGTTCGCTGCAGCCTGTTCCTGTCCTGCCTTGTGGCTGCTCCAAACCAGACTGTGATGGATGTACACAGGATGGACTCAATGACTGCAGTGTAGAACTGGATCAGCAGCTCCTGAGGCAGGTCCAGCTTCCTCAACTGGCGTAGGAAGTACAGTCTCTGCTGGGCCTTTTTGAGGATGGAGGTGATGTTGGGCTCCCACTTCAGGTCATGTGAGATGGTGGTTCCCAGGAACCTGAAGGACTCTACCGTAGACACGGGGCTGTTGAAGATTTTGAGGGGCAGCAGTTCTGGGGGGTGTCTCCTGAAGTCCACTCTCATCTCTACTGTCTTCAGTGTGTTCAGCTCCAGTTTGTTCAGGCTGCACCAGGACATCAGTCGTTCCACCTCCTGTCGGTACGCAGACTCGTTGTCATCACTGATAAGTCCAATGACTGTAGTGTCATCTGCGAACTTCAGGAGTTTAACAGACGGGTCATTAGAGGTGCAGTCATTGGTGTATAGAGAGAAGAGCAGTGGAGAGAGCACACAACCCTGAGGGGCACCAATGCTGATGGACTGTGAGGAGGACATGATTTTCCCCAACTGCACCTGCTGCGTCCTGCCTGTTAGGAAGCTGGTGATCCACTGACACATGGCAGGAGAAACAGTGAGCTGGGAGAGTTTGGTGGAGAGAATGTCTGGGACAATGGTGTTAAATGCTGAACTAAAATCAAGAAACAGGATTCTTGCATAAGTCCCCGGGTGGTCTAGATGCTGCAGGATGAAATGCAGTCCCATGTTGACTGCATCATCCACTGACCTATTTGCCCGGTAGGCAAACTGCAGGGGGTCTAGCAGATGTCCAGTGATGTCCTTCAGGTGGGTCAGGACCAGCCGTTCAAAGGACTTCATGACCACAGATGTTAGGGCGATGGGCCTGTAGTCATTTAGTCCTGTGATGGAGGTTTATAATTATGTATTGCTACTAAAATATTGTGTGTATTAGTCAGAAAATACAAGGTACATACCAGATATGGTATGCACCAAATTTTATACACTACTCTTATTTTAACTGTGTTTTTACTAGGGATGCACCGATCCACATTTCTCACTTCCGATCCGATCCGATCCATAACAGCTGAGTATCGAACGATACCGATACTTTTCCGATCCGATATCGGTGTTCAAGCATAGGAGGCTGTAATAATTAAGTTCTTGAAGGGAGAGCACGTATGTTGCACAAAACTCGGACTTGTGTGAGGTAAACCCAAAGAAGACACTCTGAGCCTCACTACAGTAATTCACAAACAAATGGCATACAAGAAGAGGCAGGTCTCTTCCACAGACGTCCTTCTGACTCATGGTGCAAGGAACACTAGTCTAAAATACTGCTAAGCATTATGGGAAATCATCACATTCTACTCCCCATTTTCTAGTCTTATTTTTAATTCTGGCACTATATGAGTTGTAATTATTGTTGAATTTTATCAACAGATACAGATTTAATCTATAATTGAACACTAATATGCCGCTAAGTAACAATGTTAAAGGTGAAGTCTGCAGTTTCTGTAGAACATCAGCACTTAGAAAAAAATTCAACAAGCAAAGCATTCTGATCCCTCCCCCTCAGAGCCATATATGGCACTGCCCCCTTGTGGTCTGTTAAAATTCAAATTCAAGCTCTGTTTTTATTGGCTGATTCGAATTCAAGCTCGGTTTTTATTGGCTGGTTACAAACTTTGTTTTTATTGGCTGGAAAATGGCGGGTCACTTTTTCTTTTTAGAAATGCTTATTTACCACCTGGAGAAGCAAGGGGACAATATTTTTTTTTAGTTTTTTTCAGAGATTACCTCTCTAACATCAATCTAGTGACAGAGTGAAGAAATATGTTAAAAATATATTGTTAGAAAAGTTACATATAGCAGCTTTAAGACAGAAGTCACAGAGTATGGTGAAATATATGTGCTCTCTGACATCTAGAAAGTATCGGAAATATCGGCAGGCTGGTTCCGATACCCAATACTTACATTCTGCTGGTATCGGATACCGATACCGATACTGGATCGGATCTGCCCCATCCCTAGTTTTTACTGTAGTTTATTTGTTGTCATTGTCAACTGTTATTGTTATCTATACTTTATATGCTTTGTCTGGAACAGGTTCCTTTTATAAATGAATCCTCGTGGCTCAGCGAGGCTAGCCTGTATAAATAAAGGCTGAATGAAAAAATATGCATACCTTGTATGTATCTTGTATGGTACACACGTATGGTATGGTACTTGCATATGGTACATACCTTGTATGTATCTGGTTTGTTCCAGATCAGTGATATGAATATACTAGGCCCATATCAGGTACGTATCAAGTACTTACTGGGTGTGTATCACATAAACACATGGCAAATGCTGATACATACCATGTAAATATTTGGTAAGTACCAGGTATGTACCAGGTTTTATTATGTCTTGTGTCAAGTGCATGGTAATTTGTTGCAATTTTTGTTTTTTAAATTAGCTATGCTATCAAATTCCATCAGACAGAATTTAGGAACAAAACCACATCGACTAAGATTGCTACAGCTGGAAAGTCTTGTTTAAACTCCACATCTGTGTATGTTTTTTCTAATATTACACCCACATTTTTAAGGATGCGGTCCAATGCAGGTTGTAAGTTTGTGTATGCACCTATCCTCATCCAGGAAATGTCTCCCATTACAGCCATTTGTGGAGAAAATAGCATCTAAAAAAAGTACATCTCCTGTTAAAGACAGCTCCACTCTCCCAGAACATATTCCGTCATGGCATATGGCTGAAGCCATCCATCAGCTTTACTTTATCCCATATCAGTCCCTTCAGTGCAGCCGGTCTCAAGCATACTGAATATGGAAGACGGGTAGAAGAATAGTTTAAAAAAACCTAAACATATTCAACCTTATTTCCCAACATGACTTGTTTTGATTAAATATATTGAAATATTTGCTCCCTGTATTTTATTTATGTGGTTTATACATTATGCATAAGATATTTTAGGACAGACACATTCACAAACTATTTACCCTAAACATGAATTGACAATGTTAAAAAGACTATTCCAGCTCTGACATGAGAACAGAGGTCTGAAAATACCACCTGGAAACTCAAGTTTTTGCAGCAGGTGGTGCATCACAGAGCTGTGTGCTGCAATTTATCACTTTTATTTGCTTGACATCTGATGACAAGCATTAAATTATTAGAGGTAAGCATTACTTCTCCCCATCTGCCCTCCTACAGTATACACCTTTTTCTTGTGAATAGTCTATAAACATTTCTTGGCACCATCATCCTGGAAGATAAGGGATACATCAGGTTGCAGTTTCGTCTCTTATCGGCATACAGCATTTTATGACAGGCGTGACTCATGAGTCTTCACATCAGTCAGCTTCAGAATATCAACACAACCAGATTCACAGTCACGTTTTCCCCCCTTCTGCACGGGCTGAGTTCTCGTCTGAGGTGAAAAAGTTTTGCGTTGTTTATTTATCAACTTTGTGTGCATAAATCCAACGGAGAAAAATGGGACTCAGATGAGTCAGAGGACAATCAGAATTT
>JBBPBX010004970.1:48097-74117 GCA_038048925.1 Garcialebias charrua
ATGCTACGACTTCCCTTAAGATTCAATGACTTCACCAGCTATATGTACATGTATCACGTCTATTTATGTTGCTATGCTGTGGTAGGTTTTTTTGATGCCTCAAACCGTGCCCTGTCTAGGACACGGTGTGAGAGATCTTTTTTTAATACCGTCTCCCCTCGTGTTTTTCTTCCCTTTTCTCATCTAAGCAAAATATTATTCTGAAAAGAATAAAAGGGCCGCACTTATATAGTAGCAGCTTCGCACACTCCGTCCATCTTTCGGATGACTGTACGTACATGTTCTCGCTGTACCTCCGTGCAATGACAATAAAGTTTATTCTGATTCTGAACAAACACACCTACCCCCCACCCCCAAACATAGGAGGATCTGCAGTGGAAGTGGTCTCCAGCTACAAGTACTTGGGCGTGCACCTGAATGACAACCTCAGCTGGGGCAACAACACCACCAGTCTGATCAAGAAAGCCCATCAGAGAATCCACTTCCTCAGGCGGCTTGAGGCGAGCTGGTCTGGGAAGCACAGTCTTCTACAGGTGTGCAGTGGAGAGAATCCTGTGCTCCAGCATGAACGTGTGGCATGGAGGCTGCACAGCTGCAGAAAGAAAAGCTTTGCAGAGAATGGTGAAGGCTGCACAGAAGTCTATTGAAGTCAACCTCCCCACCATCTCAGATATCTACACCTCTAGATAATAATAATAATGAATTTTATTTGTTAGTGCCTTTCAAGACACCCAAGGACACTTCACAACATTAAAAACACAAAATAAAACATCATAATATGGCTATAAAAACACTAAACCAAGAAGAAAATAATAAGAAAATAAAGTGAGAAGGCTAACTTGAACAGATGAGTTTTGAGTTGTGATGTGAAGGTCAGAAGGGAGTCAATATTACAGATGTCTGGGGGAAGAGCCTTCCAGATTTGGGGAGCAGAGTGAGAAAAGGCTTTGTATCCCATGGTGCTGAGGTAGACAAGAGGCACGTTGAGGTGGACAGAAGAGGAAGAACGAAGTGAACGTGAATGGGTGATAATGTGCAAGAGATCAGACAGATAGAAGGTTATGGATGGTCTTGAATGTGTACAACAGAATTTTAAATGAAATTCTGAAAGTGACTGGAAGCCAGTGAAGTTACTGCAAAACTAGGGTGGTGTGGTGAAATGAGGGGTTTTGGTAATGATGCAAGCAGCTGAATTTTGAACCATCTGAACCTTACAGAGTAATTTGTGTGGCAAAGAGGAGAGAGTTGCAGTAATCAATTTGAGAAATTACCAAAACTATGGAGAATGGAAGCAGAGTGTGGGGAGAGGGATGGACAGAGACGACTGATGTTTCGAAGGTGGAAATATGCAGGTAATAGGGGTTGAACGAGTACATAATTTTTTAAACTCAACATTAACATAATAAAGATCGAGTAGAACTCGAGTAGTTGATGATGTCATAGGATCTTAAGATGCAAAAAAAAACCGCAAAAAAAGTCATTTAATATTTACCCCAAAAAAAAAAATGGGAGTGTACATTATGCTGGACTACCATTTATCATACTGCAGATAAATCACAGGAAAACTAAAACTATTAGTTATTATTATTAAGCTGCAAAAGTGATAGAAGCGTGCGGCACGTCAAAAACGAAACCAAAAACGGTGGGGCAGTCGACTACCCTGCACCGCCCGCGGTGCTGCGCATTACGTTTAGTTTTAGAGATAATTATGTTAATAGTTTTTTTATAGGTTTAGAGATTCATATTTTTTGTTTGTGAGACGAGGTCAGTGGAAGCTGGTTCTGGTTTGGTCAATACATAGTTCCTACACACGTGACGAGTATTGCGCAATACCGGGTTTTTCGCCGCTCGTAAAGGCAGACATGGCGGACAAACAGACTCGAGCTACCACAGCTAAATACATTACTAGCTTGACCAAGGCACAAGAGCAAAATAGCAGTGGTCGGAGTTGAATGAGTTGGAGAAAGAAATCATGGCAGACGAAGCAGACAACTTGTCACTAGGGATGTGCCGATCGATCGGAAACCGATCAATCGTCACCGATAATCATTAAAGCGGATGTGATCGGCTTTTGCCTTCAATTACCGATCACAGAGCCTGTGATGCGAAGTTTGCTAACTGCAAAACGTGCGACGAAAAAGTACCTCGTGGAAGAATTTCAACGAAGTCCTTCAACACAACAAACCTAATTCGTCATTAAAATGTTTTAATACGTTTTAATAACTTACCAAAAGCCGTCTGCCAGCGCCGCCATAAGCAACACCTGTTAGCATGTAGCTCCACCGAGTAGCTCCACCGAGTCCGCTCCGCTGCGCAGTTACGGGCAGTCCAGTTTAGCTGCGGCTTCAAAAAGGCTGTCGGCTTTGTTATTCCAAGTTAGCTGGGTGTCCCCCGATATCTTCTGCTTCCAGTCCGACATCGAGGCGAGCTCCAGGAACCTCTGATCGCACAAAGCCGGCTGTCTGCTGCAGGTCCGGTTTAGCATGTTAGCCTTAGCTCATACCATGAGCTGCTGGTCTCGCGCGGTGCTGTGTGAGCGCTCGGCGGAGATCGCGGCTGCTGCTCCAGTCCTGAGACATTCACAGAGTTCAGGGAGTGTTTCCAGTTAATTTATCCGTATGAGGCATCCTCTTATGGGAGAAACAGTCCTCCAAAAGCCGACTGCCGAGTGTGGAGGCGGTATTTCCTGGTTCTTCTTCTTCTTCTATAGAGTTTAATGGCGGTTGGCGAACTCATATTAAGCGCATTACCGCCACCTGGTTCCCGCAGGAAGTTGTTCAAAAAAGCACGAAATTATTTAAAAAAAATAATAATAATGATACTTTACGTATTTATAAAGCCATTTGTAAAAACAGCCAACAGTGCAGCTTTAAGTAGCAAATGGGGTATTTTAGTTTTTTATATGAAGTAATAGATGTGTTTTTTTTTAAACAATAAAATACCTTTTTTTTTATTTATTGAAAGTTAGTAATGTAAACATTTTTCTTTGATAATGCAGTTGATAATTACTTTTATTTACTTTGTTCTCTGAAATAAATTAGTAAAAATATGTTTTTGTCTGAATTATGGTGATTTTATGGTTCTGAAAATAACATGAGTGCTGCTTCTGGCTACAAGATCTGAAAAGTTTTCAGATCTTGTAGCCAGAAGCAGCACTCATAAATTACAGGTAAGCCATTTGATCGGTGATCGGTGATCGGTTTGTGTGATCGGCTCACATATAGGCAATCGGTTTTTTGATCGGTATCGGTGATCGTCACACATAGGTGATCGGTATCGGTATCGGTTTCAAAAAACCTGATCGGCACATCCCTACTTGTCACCAAGAAGTTACTCTGATATCATTAATTATTTAATTACTACGAGGAGTGCACAACAAGGAGCTTCACAGCTTTAAATCCAAAAAAGATGTGTAAACTGTCTCAATCATATCTAACCAGCTAAATAACGGTTTAACTAAAATAACACACAGCCAACAAACAGTCCAGGCTCAACACGGACCAGGACCAGCACTTTGAGTGTTACCGTGTTGGAAGTTAGCATGTCGCGTTAGCGACATGCTAAGCTAACCACAGCATTAGACGGTGCTAAATCATGAGAGAGAAAAAAACAGCTCCAACACACAGACAGTTGTACAGTACTCTAACATTGTTCTGACATTGTTTCACAAAATGATTTATGTAGAATATTTTGTTTACCGGCCAAAAGCACGACGTCTTCAGAGCAGTTCCGAGCAGACTCAGAGAGAGGAGGGGCTGCTGTGAGCTTCTCCGATGAGATAAATCCTTCACGTTTACTTATTTTTGGGATTAAGTGAAACCTGCGCGTTGCCCAAACGTCTACCCGACTGGAACACCCACTGACCCAACACGAAGTAACCATTGCAATTAATTAGAAAAAAACAAACAAAAAAAAACAATGTGAAAAATACACAGCCAGTAGACTGCCTGTAACTGCTGCTCTCGTAGCGTTCCGCCTCCACGCATGATGGTCAACCCGGAAATTCCACAGATGTTACGTCACATGGGAACTATGTATTGGATATAGTGTTGCACTCTATTCTGTGACCTGCAACAGTGCATGCAACACTGCCCCCTATGGTCACAATATATGGTGGTCACAGAATTTGGTGTAACACTGGTTCGCAACGCGCTCCAAACAAGAAGTTGATTCATTTTCTGTTCTGTAACTGTGACGCAATGACATCACTACAAATACTCGATGTGAAATAAAAAAAATTGATAGATGTCCTAGGAATCAATGTGTCGATTACTCGAGTACTGTACTGTAGTCTGTTAAAGCCGTACCGGGAAATATTACTGGTGTGAGAGTGAAAGATAGAGTGCTGTCAAGAATGACACCCAGACTCTTGGTGTGAGGGGAGGGAGAAACCAAGGAGCTGTCAATGGTGAGGGAAAAACTGTTGACTTTAGATATGGTGGATTTAGCGCAGATGAGTAGAAACTAGGAATGTAACGGTTGTAGTGGGTGTACCGAACCGTTTCGGTACACCACGTTCGGTTCGGTCCACCTGCGTACCGTTTCGGTTATTTTTTCACTCATTAAACGTTCTTAACAGGGGAATATATGCACCGCGGAACAAAATTTCCTGGGTGCGTTTCAGCACGGAGCTATTATCGCGCGGCACGCGTAGCATTTAGCCGTTAGCATCTCGTGCAGTCTCCTGTTTGTGAACGTTATAGCTTTCTTGTTAAAAGACGAGCGCACATGCAGCTTGTGTGGACGTTGCTTCATGAAGACTCTGCAGCAACACGTCGAACGTGAACGCGCTTGAAACAATTAGTCATCCGAACGTGAACGAAGAAACATCAGCTGTTGCTGAAACAGCGCTAACCACAGCTGCATTAAAACTACATCAGGTAATCAGAGCGGTCCAGAGCAATAACACAAGCTGTATGAGTTTTTAAATCTCTGAATCTGTCTGAACATTGTTATATGCGCAGGCTTTAAAGTTACTGAGCGTCGCTATGAGACATTCATCATGTCAACACTTCAAAAAGTTCAGCTCTTTATGAAAAAACTAACTGATGTTGTCAACAAGCCCTGGACCAGATTAAAGCCCTGCCATGATGATGAAGAGTGAGCGATTCAACCGTTCAAGAGGTATTGTTCTTTTATTATTATTATCTAAATAATCTTTTTTTTTAAATCATAATCTTGTTTTTTTTTAACCTCTTGTTTTTTATTTCCAGTCTGTGACAGAGGTAGCTGCTTTCTCTTCCACTTCAGGGAAATCCACCTGCAGCTAAGAAGTGTGTGATGACTGAACTGAACTCTGAACTGTTCCAACACCTGTCCCACCAAGAAGAAGTTGTGAGTACAGTAATGAGGACAAATACAACCACACTGCTGCTACTGGACAAAAACTTGATTAGTTAGATTGTAAACAGTCTGTTGCTGCTTATTGTTCTGGTTCTGACTGTTATTGTATTTATTAAGATTTTTATTATTGTTCATATAGTTTATTTATTGTAGAGTGCTGTTTATTTAAAATATCATCCAAATGGGTCACTTTTATTTATTACTACAATACAATACAAACATATTTTTGGCATATTTTCAAAATAAACATTTTGTAAGTCTTTATTGTGTCAAAAAAACAAACAATTTATACCGAAAATAAACCGAACCGAGCCCTCCTTGTAGTTGAACCGAACCGAAATGTGATTTTAGCGTACCGTTACACCCCTAGTAGAAACTCTGTTTTATCACTGTTTAATTTAAGGAAGTTAGACGTAAACCAGGATTTAATTTCAGCTAAGCAGGGAGTGAGGGAGGAAGGTGGAAGTGAAGAATTAGGTGCAATGGATAAGAAGAGCTGGGTGTCGTCGGCAAAACAATGGAAGTGAATGTTAAATTTACGGAAGATATTGCCAAGGGGGAGAAGGTAGGTGTTGAAAAGAAGGGGCCCCAGGACAGAGCCTTGGGGCACACCTGAAGTCACAGGGAAAGAGTAGGATCTGAATGATTTAAATTGGATGAACCGAGTACAGCCAGAGAGATATGACTTAAACCAAGCGAGGAGTGTATTGGTGATGCCAATGGGTGAAAGTCTGCGAAGGAGGATGTTGTGAGAGATGGTATCAAATGCTACACTGAGATAGAGGACGATGAGAATAAGGAGAGAAAGTAAAGGCCGAGATACACTTGAGCGTCCTCAGGTACACCACTCTACGCGCGCATTTTGTGGGCATGTGTTTTGCTGCTATACTTCAGAAACTATCAGCTTTCAAACGCTCGCGTTCTCCTTGTTGTAATATGAGCAGCTGCGCACGGAGGGGACTCAACTGAGCTCGCTGATTGGTCACTTGCTGACACGCCTACTGAAATGATTGACAGCTTTCAGTCAGCTCATGTAGCTCTCTGAAGACCGCGGCGGTGTTCTGATACGGTGTTTCTACTATATATGTTATAAAAAGTTCTCTCAGAAATAAAAATAATAACAGGGAGCGCTTTTCCTGCAGCACACAGCCCACCAGGGATATTTAAAACATCGCGCACCCAGGTAGGACCTGAATTCATTCATTTCATTCATGGAGTGAACGGAGGAAGAAGTGATTACTTGACTTTAGGCAAAAAAACAAAAGAAAAGGCCCGATCAGCGATAAAGAAGGGGAATTTATTTCATTTGTGTAACATACAAAACAGTCCGGCGCCGGGGAAGTTTATGGTCAGACACCGCGCATCGCGCACGCAGACGTAAAAAAAAAAGCTTTGCGCGTATGTGCCCTGAGGGGCTACGCGGGGCTACGCTTTTGCCTTGGCGTACGTACGTTGCGTATAGGCGTATCCTGAGGACGCTCAAGTGTATCTCGGCCTTAAGTCAGAATCTGCTGCCATGAGAAGAGTGTTAGTAATTCTAAGGAGATCAGATTACCGGTATGTGCTGTGACCAAGGCGGAAACCAGACTGGAACTGTCCGTATAGACTGTTTTTGGTTAAATGGAGGTGGAGTTGAGAAGCAACTGTTTTTTCCAGGATTTTGGAGATTAATGGAAGGTTAGAAAAAGGGCAAAGATTACTGAAAATATTTGGATCCGATCCAGATTTCTTAAGGATCGGAGTGACAACTGCAGTTCTGAAAATAGTTGGGACAGTTCCTGAAGAAAGAGAAGAGGGAACAATGGCAAAAATGATAGGGAGAAGCGAAAAAAGACAAGATTTTACAAGCACTGTTCGGAAAGGATCCAAAGAAGACATGGAGGGCTTGGATTTCAGGATGAGTTCGGTTATTTCAGAGGCAGGAGGAAGCTGAAAGACAGAAGCCCCTTTCATAAAACAGCTCAATCTGGCTCTGATGCATGTTCAAGCCTCCAACGAGCATTCAGAAAAAACACAAACGCGCATTGCCGAGTTAATTTTACTCGCCTCTGATCCGCCGCTGAGCCGCCACTAGACGTAGTGTCAGGGCCGGATCCGAGCCAGGCAGGGGCACTTGTGAATGAAACCCACGGATCTGCGCTCAGAATACAGATGACATCAGCGTGCGACAGCAGGATTAATCATCAGGCAGATTTATTACTGAGGAAATAGCTCTTTTTTTCCTCTCTCTCTCTCTCGCAGCGAGACACATACACGGAGACGCACGTGTGTGTGTGTGTGTGTGTGGGCGCGCGCTGGAGGGACACCGCTCCGCTGTGTGTGTGTGCGCGCGCGCTGGAGGGACACTGCTCCGCTGTGTGTGTGTGTGCGCGCGCTGGAGGGACACTGCTCCGCTGTGTGTGTGTGTGCGCGCGCTGGAGGGACACTGCTCCGCTGTGTGTGTGTGTGCGCGCGCTGGAGGGACACTGCTCCGCTGTGTGTGTGTGTGTGTGTGTGTGTGTGTGTATGTTAGTTTCGCTTTTTTCCCCCCTCTCTCTCAGCGGAAGAGGTGCTGTCTGTGCGCTGCAGCCAGCTGTCCATTTATTACTGAGGAAATATTAAAAATGACACGACTACTTGTACACGTCTGACGTCTGTCCCACAATAAATACGTCGCGCTCCAGTTCAGTTCAGCTCAGCTCCACGCCTCTTTTGGAGCCGCGCTACGGCTCTTTTTTTCTGAACAAGTTTATTTGAGCGGGACCTGCCCGCCTTCAACTGTGGTTTTATGAATGACCCGAGGGGAATTAATGCCGGACTGGTCTGTGTGGGAATTGCCCGGATCTGACTTATGAAAGGGGCTAGAAAAAGTCTGACTGAGGGGAGAAGGTTCAGAGGAGGGAGAAAGAGGACAAAATTTTCTGATTTGACCATTTAAAAAGAACATGAGAGAATTACAGGTGTTATCTGAATAGAAGTGAGAGGGAAGAGAGTAAGGGAGATGAAAAGTACCGTATTGTTTAACAATGAAAACAGGATCTTGGTGTTACCATTATTGGAGGAAATGAGGCCAGAGTAGAAAGCATATTTAGTTTGCGAGATTAAGATCTTGTAATGTGATGTCTGAGAAATGTACATGTCCTTATGGATGATAAGACCAGATTTTTTATAGAGTCGTTCCAGTTGACGACATTTGGCTTTGATGGACCGGTGTTCAGGAGTACCGTATTTTCCATCTGATAGGTCGCACCTTTCTATAAGTCGTTTTGTCCAATTATTGGCAATAAATTGGAAAAATCCATAAACATGTCACACCTTTATTTAAATCGCACCTACGTCACCGCCGACATAACGCGTCACCCACCGCTGACGTGACGCGTCACCGCTGAGACAACCCAGAAATGTGGTCCGAGTGTTTAGCTCTACTGCAAATGTCTGCCACAGGAACGCACAGCAAGGCTTTAAAGGACAACACCCACCATGACAGTAACAATTCACCATATTGAACTATTACTGTAGTAGAATATTTCGTCTATTTTCATTTTTGCATTTGGGCCAGGCGAGGGTTAAAAAAAAAAAAAAAAAAACAACCGAGTCCCGAATGAATCCGGAAACGCGGCCGAAAAGTGTCGAAGTGTGGAGTGACTTTTGTCACGTCTCCACCCAGAAGGAAGGGATGAGTTTCCATGGAGGTTTATGAGAGTGAGAGTAAAACTGCATATTTCCTGGTGCATTTTTGTGTACAGCTGGACCAGTGCTCTGTTTTTATTTTTTATTTATTTTATAGACCTTTTTAATAAGATATAACACCGCTGCGACTGTTGCTGGCTGCTCTCCTCTCCTCTGCCCAGAGAGGAGCGAGCCGCGCGGCTTCTCCCGTCTTCTCCCTGGCTCCCCGTTCCGCTGCGTCAGCTTTGAAGTTCGTGCCGGGGCTCGGTTCTGTCCCAGCCTTGTTGCTGGAGCACGGGGAAGCACGGGAGAGCACGGGAGAGCACGGGGAAGCCCGCGCGCTCAGAGCTCCGCGCCGCGGCTGCCTTTCTACTCCCGACCTGTCTGGTCAGGGGAGAGAATAAAAAGCCGATGCGGAAATGAATGAATTTGTCGCGATCAAGCGAATTAAACTAGTATGTCTACGTGGATGCTGCTCAGAATATGACAGACATCAGTGAGCAACCGCTTCTCTTTTTTTTTTCCTCTCTTAGAGCAGCGGTCATGGAAGTTGATGAAGGCTTATTAAAACTCCGCCTGTAACTCCAAGGCGGAATCTTTAGTGATGTGAATGCCCATATTTGGAGAGGGGCAGATCTTCCCGGAGCTTCTGCTAAAATCTGCTATAAATCATGAAATAACACATTTTGCATTATTTCTCTACAATATAAATAAACGCTCCTGTATTATTTTTAAATAAACTAATAAATATTAATGGCGATGCAATTTGAAAACATGGTGGGTCATGGACTTTAAGAAAACTAACGCTTAAAAACAATTATTTGTTTGCTAAAAATTATAGCAAATATTGTGTCTGAGCTGAACTTTTCCTTAATAAATTAACGTAATTGTGAAATGAGCTGGATTTAAAATTTTGTTTCGCTACGTCTGATGAAATACGTGAGCGCACAGCGGGCGGAAACCCAGCATTTCGTTAAAATTTAACAACAGAAACGCCTAAAAAATATATATTTGTTAGCTGACATTATTGTAAGAGTGTGTCTCAGTTGAACTTTTCTTAATTATTAAAATGGTCAAATCAGCTTAATTTAAATAGTTTCGCTACCGCATAAACAAAACGAGCACGCGTAGCACCAGACATGCAGTAGCAGCAAACAGACCTGCATGTATTTTAATTTTAGCAGGATAAACACTTAAAAAATACATTTGTTAGTTGACATTATTGTAAGAGTTTGTCTCAGTTTAACTTTTCTTAATAAATTAATAAAATGGTCAAATCAGCTGAATTTAAAACGTAAACAACACGAGTGCGCGCACCCACAGAGCAGACCCGCTTTGCAGCGAGCGCTGCATTTCGTTAAAATTTAACAACAGAAACACCTAAAAAAATATATTTGTTAGCTGACATTATTGTAAGAGTGTGTCTCAGTTTAACTTTTCTTAATAAATGCACTTTGACGGTTACAACGACATAAATAAAGCAGCTTTAAAATTACTACACGCTCACCCACCCATAAAGATGACAGAAACAGATATTTATTTTACGGTTTTTATTCAAACCCTTCGAATTGCTCGTCCCCTGTGTTGCTGGCAAACAGTTCAGCGAGAGAACGAGGAAGGTTACCCGTAGTCAAAGGCCCCTGTCCCTCCATCTCCTCCTCCTCACTGCTGTCCGAGTCCTCAGCTCCAGCTGATGGTGGGAGGATGCCAGCCTTTTTGAAGCCAGCCTGCATGGTTCTGGTGGTCACCGACACACAGGCCTTATCGATCCACTCCACGGCTTGGGAAAATGTGGGGTGCCTCATTCTCCCAGTAACCGTAAAACTGTGCTCCCCGCTAACTATCCATTCCTCCCAAAGGTTGCGAAGAGCACATTTGAAGCTTCTGTTAACCAAAATGTCCAGTGGCTGCAGCATTTATGTTAGTCCACCCGGGATGATTGTTGGGACTGTGTTTAGAGTCTTTACTTTTTCTTTCATTGCGGGGGTAATGTGGGCTCTCATGCTGTCCATGACTAAAAGGGCTTTCTTTGTTTTAAAAAAGCAGTCAAGGCGATGGATGTAGCACTTGTTGAGCCACACGGCCATCATGCTTTCATCCATCGACACAGGGGGTGAAGTCCTCCTTTGGCTTTGTCTTTCTCTTGAAGATGACGAGGGGGGGAGTTTTGACCCATCTGCTCCACAAGCCAGAACCACTGTAAAGTGGGACTTTTCGTGGCCTGTAGTTAAATTGTTTATACTTTTCTGTCCCTTCTGGGAGACGCAACGGCCCATCGGGATGTCAAATGTTAGTGGAACTTTGTCCATGTTCACGATGTGGTCCGCAGCGATTCCATGGGCCTGGACCTGACAGGAGACAGACAAAGGGAGACATTACAGTACCGGTAAACAAAACAAACAAAACAAAACGAGTGCGCGCACCCACAGACAACAGACCCGCTGTGAGCGCACGAACAGACCTGCATCTACCAATTTTATATTAAATTAATATATTAAAATTTAGCAAGATACGGTAAACATACAAAAAAAATTGTTATCTTACCTGACGAGACACAAAAGCACGAAAACTGCTGACTTTCTCCTCGAAATCCGCCGGGAGTTTTTGGCACATCGTGGTCCGGGCTCTTATAGAGAGCTGAGGCCTTCTCATAAAACGAAAACACCACGATGGGCCCCCAGCGAACTCCGAGATGTCCAGGTCCTTCGCTACCACCACGCGCTCCTTGACAATCCAGGTCTTGACCTTGTCCTCCAGCTTCGGCCAGCGGGCTTTGTGCCCTCGGTTCGCCCTTTTTGAGCGCTTCATGACGGTGAGCGCTCCCTCTGCTTTACGCCAGTCCTGGATCACTTTTTCACTGACCCCAAAGTGACGATCAGCTGCCTGGTTTCCGTGCTCCACAGCGTATTTGATCACCTGGAGCTTGTACTCTGCAGTGTACGACCTCCTCTTCTGCGCCATTGTTCTTCTCTTCTCTCGCTGTTGTCGTTCGTTGTATTCATTGTGTTCTCCCACTCACTCTCAGAGATGTCGGCTGGGTGATGGGTTTTTATTCTCAATATACAAACAACAGGTAACGCCTCCAGGTACCTCTGCACATACACAGACTAGAGGTCTCTTTAGCTCCCATAGCGGCCGATACTGGTACTACCTGCGCCCCTAGTGGCCAAAACCGGTACTGCCTGCACCCCTAACGGCCGAAACTGGTACTGTCTACGTTCCTAGCGGCCAAAAGTGGTACTGCACAATTTTTGGCCAAAATTAAAAACAGTCATATCCGAGCCAAAAATGGGTCTAAAAACGTGTGAAAAAATCCATTAACAAGTCTCACCTCTCTATAAGTCGCAGGGCATGCAAATTAGGCAAAAAGGTGTGACTTATAGACCGGAAAATATGGTAAACCAGGGGGCAGAATGAGTAAAGGTAACAGGTCGTGGTTTAACAGGAGCAAAGGAGTTGAGAATATGAGTTTTATTAAGTGATTATTATATCGAGCAGTAAGTTGATAAGGAATCAGAAGATGTTCGGGTATCAGAGTGGAGGTAATACTAGATGAATGGGAATCCAAATTAATGTATTTTATGTACCTGAACGAGATGAGCCAGGCTGTCTTGATTGACGAAACACACAGTGGAATATGGAATGATAGGAAAAAATGATCAGAAAAGGAGAGTTAATCAGCTTTAGAGTCAACAGGGGTAAGTTCAGAACAGCAAATCAAGTCCAATGTATGCCTTTGATATGGGTGGGAAAAATCAACAAGTTGTGTGAATCCAGAACTCTCCAGGCAGTATTAAAAAAATCAATGGTGAGTGGGAGGTTAAGATTGTCAGTATGAATGTTAAAATCTCCCTGTAAAATAATATTGGGTGACATAGCAGACAGTGGAGAAAGAAAGGCAGAAAAATCATTTTAAAAATCTTTGTGAGGTCTTCGGGGGGCGATAAACTGTGGCAATGATGGTGGGAGTGGGTCCAGACAGTTAACACACAATGCTCTCAAATGAACTAACAGCAGGTACACACACACAGGTAAAACTTTCCAGTTCTCATGATGGATTATCGTGAGACCGCCCCCATGACCAGAGCTGTGGGGTTGAGAGATGTACACAAAGTCAGGTGGAGTTGAGTCGTCAAGTTGTGAAAAGTCCAGAGGTTGTTGCTAAGTTTCGGTCAAACAGAGAAAGTCAAGCTTACGGTCAGTGAGGAGATCCTGAATGAGATGACCTTTGTTTGTGAGAGAACGGATGCTGGGCAGACCAAAGTTGACTACGGTGGAGTTAACAGATAGGTTAGCTGACCTGGCTAGGCTGGCTAACATGTTGAGATCTGGAGACTGGGTGGCTTTCTTGGCAGGAAAACGGTTGATTGCCCAGGAGTGGATGGGTTTTGACCGGTTGAGTTGGAAGTTCAGACAAGACCCACAGTGGATGCATCTCCGGCGGGGCAGGAAAACAATGTCCGGATGGAGAAGGAGCGTCGCTAGCTGATATTTGGACAGGTTCCAACACAGCCGAAGAAGCTCATCGGTTGAATATTGTAAAAGACCTGACTCAGGTTCAATGAAGAGTGACAGGTAGGTCCATGCAAGAAAAGAAAAAAATATATATATAAAAATGACAGATCACATTGTTAGGCGGAGGGGGCAAATGAGGTTATAAAGCTAAAGTTATATGCCTATAAAAGTTTACCGACGAGCAGCGGCAGCAGAGCGCAGCAGCAAGGCGCGGCAGCAAGGCGCGGCAGCCAGGCGCGGCAGCATCCACTCAACTGGAAGTCAAATATAAAGGATGTTGAAGAGGGCCACTTGCATCATGAAGGACCCCACTCACCCAGCACACACACTTTTTGCCCCACTCCCCTCAGGAATGAGTTCAAGGAGCATTAAGTGTAGAACCACTAGACTGAGGAACAGCTTCTACCCTGAGGCTGTAGACTCATTAATCTGTAACCAGGATAATCACTGTGAAAAATCACATCATGTTGCTGCTAATCTGTTCATGTTGCTGTGTTCATTCGTGCTCATCTGCTCATACAGACTCATGTTTGTGCTGCTGTTCAGCGTACTGTATTGTTTTTATGATATTAGTGCTTAGTGTATTTTTTGTTGATTTTTTTTATTCATATCTTAGATCTTATTACCTACTGTTTTTCTTTTACATTTTATTGTGGGTTGTAACTGGGATCTTGAGTACACAATCTCGTTCCACCACATGTACCACATGTGGTGTGAATGACAATTTAAAAAACTCTGACTCTGACTGCTATATAAATAATCATTTAACCAAAAGCTTTGTTCTTTAAAAGTCAAATTTACACCCTTGCTTCTAGCAAAATGAACAGTTTCTAACAGTAGCATGGCTCACGCAGACCTGGCCAGCCACACACGAAGCACCCTCAATAAACATAAACTCAACAGGGATGAAATTTGGAACAGTAAACCACACCAAAGCCTTAAAAAAATAGCATAGAAGAACATTCCCAGCAATATGTCCGAGGTAAACGGTGTCATTTTATTCTTATGTGGGAGTATTTATAATTCATTATGGTTGATTCTAGCCAAAAATACTCCTCTAAAGAAAACGTCTGCCAAAACAAACCTCAGTTTGTTATGATGTGACGTATGCACAGACTTGTTTTGGTCAAGTCTAGTAACTGAATTGAATAATCTGAGACTACATCCCACTTTCTTCCTTTGCTTATGAAAACTGCCATGTTGTATTTTTGGGGCCAGAGTTTGTAACAAAAGTGTGTGGGATTGTAAGTCCCCCCTTCTTCCCACTCAAAATCACAGTCACACAACATTTCTTTAAAACACGACCAACTACAGTCAAACACAGAACATTTTATAACTGTTAACCATTTCCTGCAGGAAAGTTCTATCTTATCATTCTGCTTTCATAACCGCACTGCAAACAGAACCACACTTCTAACAGAAAGAACCACTCTGCTAATAGGATCATGCTGCTATCGATGTATTACTTTTTCAATTTATGCACCTTGTTTTGTATTTTTGCTGCATGCTTTGATATTTCTTGTTTTTTTGGCGAGTTGAGACGGTTCTTGTCGTCCTGAGCATTTTGTTGCACAGTTGACTTTGTGCTGATCTGCAAAATGACAAATAAACCTAAACCTAACAGAACCCATGTCGGTAAAGTAAGACGTGAAAAATGTTATCTGAGGTGTTTAGTCATACTCAGTAGTTTTCAAATTGTGGGGTGTAACCCTCTTGTTGGGGACCGGGGCCATGACGTCACTGAATATTTATTTATTCATTTATTTTATCCCAGGCAAAAACAGGCAGGCAGAACTAACATTGCAACGCCTCGTTGAAGCTCAAACCTATTTTAGGTACGCACAAACCAATAAACAAACAATCTGTTTAAAAAATGGATTTTTCTTTTCTCTTTAACTGAGTGTATGTTTGGGAAAAACAGAGGTATTTTTGGGCTGCTGTTTATACCGTATTATATTACATTATTTGTGTTTAGAGTAAATCTTAGGTCTTTTGGCATATAGTTTAGCGTTCATATAATGTATATCTTGGTGTATATCTTGTCCAAAAATGGGCTTGAAGTTCAGGCAAGAGACAAGGAACTATGATGGCTTCAAAATAAGGGCACATAGACGGAATAATAATTTGGTAGGTACAGAAAGTGAGCATGGAGCTTAAATAGAGCTGAACAGGTGCATGGAATGAAGGCTGACTGCTGTGCTTTGGCTGAGGGGGCGTGGTGAACGGTTGACTTACAGGAGCTGATGTAAGCAATGACAGATGGGTGATAAGCAAAACACAGCAGGGAAGCAAACAATGGCATGAGGGGCAGAAACTATGGCAGGTGACATGGGCAGAAGAACACATAAAGAAGGCAGGATTACTTCCGGTAAGATGGCGCCCGTGTACAGTACATGGCTTGCAATCCACCTCTGCTAACGGTGTTCAGATTTTTTGTGTTTTGTGCATCTTTCATCTGGGACATAAACACGCTACTGGTGTATGATCGACAACAGCTCCTGGATCTTCATTTTTCTGCTGCTGATGTCACTTACGGTATTTGGATCAATATGAGCGTACCTCTGGAACCCCCCCTCTTCCCCCGCTGCTGGTGGACCTGCCTGTTTACCTCCGCTGCATCACCTTTTGTCTAGTTCAGTCCTCACTGAGGGAACACTGTAGGTAATGATGTTCTGAGAGCGCACGCTGTAGCTGCACTCCCGCAGAGACATGTAGGAGGAGATGTATGAAGGCAACAAACCAAGAAATGATTTAAAGATGAAAATGTATGAATGAAAATGTAAATGTCGAAAATGTAAATGTCACCACTGGTAAAAATTTAATGTACTGTATTTAAGTATATTTTAAATATCCTGATACATGCTGAATAATCCAAGCAGAAAAATCTAAAAATGTGAAGTCTGGTCCTCTGGACATTCAAGAAACAGAACAAAAAACTACCTCGGATAAAATCCGGATGTGTGTGGTCAACGCAAGACCCACACTCAGCTGTGTGTGTACTTGTAGTAAACAAGCTCAGATGTGTGTGTACCTGTAGCAAACAAGCTCAGCTGTGTGTGTGTACTTGTAGTAAACCATCTCAGCTTTGTGTGTACTTGTAGTAAACCATCTCAGCTTTGTGTGTACTTGTAGTAAACCATCTCAGCTTTGTGTGTACTTGTAGTAAACCATCTAAGCTGTGTGTGTACTTGTAGTAAACCATCTCAGCTGTGTGTGTACTTGTAGTAAACAAGCTCAGCTGTGTGTGTACATTTTGTAAATAAGCTCAGATGTGTGTGTACCTGTAGTAAACAAGCTCAGCTTTGTGTGTACTTGTAGTAAACAAGCTCAGCTGTGTGTGTACCTGTAGTAAACAAGCTCAGCTGTGTGTGTACCTGTAGTAAACAAGCTCAGCTGTGTGTGTACCTGTAGTAAACAAGCTCAGCTGTGTGTGTACCTGTAGTAAACAAGCTCAGCTGTGTGTGTACCTGTAGTAAACAAGCTCAGCTGTGTGTGTACCTGTAGTAAACAAGCTCAGCTGTGTGTGTACCTGTAGTAAACAAGCTCAGCTGTGTGTGTACCTGTAGTAAACAAGCTCAGTTGTGTGTGTACCTGTAGTAAACAAGCTCAGCTGTGTGTGTACCTGTAGTAAACAAGCTCAGGTGTGTGTGTACCTGTAGTAAACAAGCTCAGCTTTGTGTGTACCTGTAGTAAACAAGCTCAGCTGTGTGTGTGTACTTGTAGTAAACCATCTGAGCTTTGTGTGTACTTGTAGTAAACCATCTCAGCTTTGTGTGTACTTGTAGTAAACCATCTCAGCTTTGTGTGTACTTGTAGTAAACCATCTCAGCTGTGTGTGTACTTGTAGTAAACAAGCTCAGCTGTGTGTGTACATTTTGTAAATAAGCTCAGATGTGTGTGTACCTGTAGTAAACAAGCTCAGCTTTGTGTGTACTTGTAGTAAACAAGCTCAGCTGTGTGTGTACCTGTAGTAAACAAGCTCAGCTGTGTGTGTACCTGTAGTAAACAAGCTCAGCTGTGTGTGTACCTGTAGTAAACAAGCTCAGCTGTGTGTGTACCTGTAGTAAACAAGCTCAGCTGTGTGTGTACCTGTAGTAAACAAGCTCAGCTGTGTGTGTACCTGTAGTAAACAAGCTCAGCTGTGTGTGTACCTGTAGTAAACAAGCTCAGCTGTGTGTGTACCTGTAGTAAACAAGCTCAGCTGTGTGTGTACCTGTAGTAAACAAGCTCAGCTGTGTGTGTACCTGTAGTAAACAAGCTCAGCTGTGTGTGTACCTGTAGTAAACAAGCTCAGCTGTGTGTGTACCTGTAGTAAACAAGCTCAGCTGTGTGTGTACCTGTAGTAAACAAGCTCAGCTGTGTGTGTACCTGTAGTAAACAAGCTCAGCTGTGTGTGTACCTGTAGTAAACAAGCTCAGCTGTGTGTGTACCTGTAGTAAACAAGCTCAGCTGTGTGTGTACCTGTAGTAAACAAGCTCAGCTGTGTGTGTACCTGTAGTAAACAAGCTCAGCTGTGTGTGTACCTGTAGTAAACAAGCTCAGCTGTGTGTGTACCTGTAGTAAACAAGCTCAGCTGTGTGTGTACCTGTAGTAAACAAGCTCAGCTGTGTGTGTACCTGTAGTAAACAAGCTCAGCTGTGTGTGTACCTGTAGTAAACAAGCTCAGCTGTGTGTGTACCTGTAGTAAACAAGCTCAGCTGTGTGTGTACCTGTAGTAAACAAGCTCAGCTGTGTGTGTACCTGTAGTAAACAAGCTCAGCTGTGTGTGTACCTGTAGTAAACAAGCTCAGCTGTGTGTGTACCTGTAGTAAACAAGCTCAGCTGTGTGTGTACCTGTAGTAAACAAGCTCAGCTGTGTGTGTACCTGTAGTAAACAAGCTCAGCTGTGTGTGTACCTGTAGTAAACAAGCTCAGTGCTGTGTGTGTACCTGTAGTAAACAAGCTCAGCTTTGTGTGTACCTGTAGTAAACAAGCTCAGGGAACCCCCGTGTTACGAACGAGATCGGGACCTGAGAACGGTTCGCAGCTCGATCCGTTCGTAGGTAGGGGGTGAAAATTATATTTAAAAAAAAAAATTATTCATTCATTCATTCATTCAACCTTTATTTATCATGCTAACGGAGCGTGCGCACATTTAATCATGTACAGTAGTGTACTGTAATGTTAAACATTGCTATTCACATTTACAGAATAAATAAAAATATATTTTCTTACTTTGAGATGGTCAAAGCCGACATCTTAGGTTGCCATGCGTTGATTGTTTTCGGGCCGAGCAGCGCGGGCCACCGCAGCTGCTCCAGGCCTGTGTTAGCTAGCTGGCTAGCTTCTGCTAGCCAAGCCATGAGCTAGTGTTGGAGCGGCGGCGCGATCAATCTGCAGCTCCTGCTCCAGCCGCTGCTCCAGCCTGAGACGTCCACAGAGCTATTCCAGCTAGTAATTAATCCACATGATGCGATCCTGGTCACCAGTGTTCAAAAGGCCGGCTCCCGTGTTAGCTCCAGTGTTAGCTCTGGAGCTAGCCAGGCCGGAGGTGTAGCCAGGCCGGCTGGAGGTGTTCGCACGGCGGCCTGGCACGATCGGCGATAAATCCGCTCCTGCCTGAGACATCCACAAAGTTCACAGAGACGTTTCCAGCTAGTAATTAATCCATATGAAGCCATCCTGGTCACCAGTCTTCGTCCAGCTCTCGGCAGCTAACCTAAGATGGCGTCCGGTCCGGTGTTCTACATTAATTTGTGACCGGAGACCCCAGTGACTGAACCTTAAATAGCGTCCGGTGTTCTACATTAATTTGTGACCGTGTAAACTGAAGACCTACTTCCTGTTTCCCAAAATTGCTCAAAAATTGCTCAAAAATGATCAGAAATGATCTTTTTTATCATAATTATTATTTATAAAGCCTTTAAAACAACCAGAGCTGCAACAAAGTGATGTACACATGAAATTAAGAACATTTAAACACAAAAAAAAAAAAAAAAAAAAAAAAATTTTTTTTTTTTTTTTTTTAATTCATATTTTTATTAAATATGATATGTTCGTAAGTCCCGTGGTTCGCAGGTCGATGGGGTCGTAGGTCGGGGGTTACCTGTACTTGTAGTAAACAAGCTCAGCTGTGTGTGTACCTGTAGTAAACAAGCTCAGCTGTGTGTCTACCTTTAGTAAACAAGCTCAGGTGTGTGTGTACCTGTAGTAAACAAGCTCAGGTGTGTGTGTACCTGTAGTAAACAAGCTCAGGTGTGTGTGTGTACCTGTAGTAAACAAGCTCAGCTGTGTTTGTACTTGTAGTAAACTTGCTCAGCTGTGTGTGTACCTTTAGTAAACAAGATCAGCTGTGTGTGTACTTGTAGTAAACAAGCTCAGCTGTGTGTGTACTTGTAGTAAACAAGCTCAGCTGTGTGTGTACTTGTAGTAAACAAGCTCAGCTGTGTGTGTACTTGTGGTAAACTAGCTCAGCTGTGTGTGTACTTGTAGTAAACTAGCTCAGCTGTGTGTGTACTTGTAGTAAACTTGCTCAGCTGTGTGTGTACTTGTAGTAAACTTGCTCAGTTGTGTGTGTACCTGTAGTAAACAAGATCAGTTGTGTGTGTACCTGTAGTAAACAAGATCAGTTGTGTGTGTACCTGTAGTAAACAAGCTCAGCTGTGTGTGTACTTGTAGTAAACAAGCTCAGCTGTGTGTGTACCTGTAGTAAACAAGCTCAGCTGTGTGTGTACCTGTAGTAAACAAGCTCAGCTGTGTGTGTACCTGTAGTAAACAAGCTCAGCTGTGTGTGTACCTGTAGTAAACAAGCTCAGCTGTGTGTGTACCTGTAGTAAACAAGCTCAGCTGTGTGTGTACCTTTAGTAAACAAGCTCAGGTGTGTGTGTACCTGTAGTAAACAAGCTCAGCTGTGTGTGTACTTGTAGTAAACTTGCTCAGCTGTGTGTGTACCTTTAGTAAACAAGCTCAGCTGTGTGTGTACTTGTAGTAAACAAGCTCAGCTGTGTGTGTACTTGTAGTAAACAAGCTCAGCTGTGTGTGTACTTGTAGTAAACTAGCTCAGCTGTGTGTGTACTTGTAGTAAACTAGCTCAGCTGTGTGTGTACTTGTAGTAAACTAGCTCAGCTGTGTGTGTACTTGTAGTAAACTTGCTCAGCTGTGTGTGTACCTTTAGTAAACAAGATCAGTTGTGTGTGTACCTGTAGTAAACAAGATCAGCTGTGTGTGCACCTGTAGTAAACCAGCTCAGCTGTGTGTGTACCTGTAGTAAACAAGCTCAGCTGTGTGTGTACCTGTAGTAAACAAGCTCAGCTGTGTGTGTACCTGTAGTAAACAAGCTCAGCTGTGTGTGTACCTGTAGTAAACAAGCTCAGCTGTGTGTGTACCTGTAGTAAACAAGCTCAGCTGTGTGTGTACCTGTAGTAAACAAGCTCAGCTGTGTGTGTACCTGTAGTAAACAAGCTCAGCTGTGTGTGTACCTGTAGTAAACAAGCTCAGCTGTGTGTGTACCTGTAGTAAACAAGCTCAGCTGTGTGTGTACCTGTAGTAAACAAGCTCAGCTGTGTGTGTACCTGTAGTAAACAAGCTCAGCTGTGTGTGTACCTGTAGTAAACAAGCTCAGCTGTGTGTGTACCTGTAGTAAACAAGCTCAGCTGTGTGTGTACCTGTAGTAAACAAGCTCAGCTGTGTGTGTACCTGTAGTAAACAAGCTCAGCTGTGTGTGTACCTGTAGTAAACAAGCTCAGCTGTGTGTGTACCTGTAGTAAACAAGCTCAGCTGTGTGTGTACCTGTAGTAAACAAGCTCAGCTGTGTGTGTACCTGTAGTAAACAAGCTCAGCTGTGTGTGTACCTGTAGTAAACAAGCTCAGCTGTGTGTGTACCTGTAGTAAACAAGCTCAGCTGTGTGTGTACCTGTAGTAAACAAGCTCAGCTGTGTGTGTACCTGTAGTAAACAAGCTCAGCTGTGTGTGTACCTGTAGTAAACAAGCTCAGCTGTGTGTGTACCTGTAGTAAACAAGCTCAGCTGTGTGTGTACCTGTAGTAAACAAGCTCAGCTGTGTGTGTACCTGTAGTAAACAAGCTCAGCTGTGTGTGTACCTGTAGTAAACAAGCTCAGCTGTGTGTGTACCTGTAGTAAACAAGCTCAGCTGTGTGTGTACCTGTAGTAAACAAGCTCAGCTGTGTGTGTACCTGTAGTAAACAAGCTCAGCTGTGTGTGTACCTGTAGTTAACAAGCTCAGCTGTGTGTGTACCTTTAGTAAACAAGCTCAGCTGTGTGTGTACCTGTAGTAAACAAGCTCTGACTCCAGCTGGAGAATCTGCCTCTGTAGAGCTGGGACATGACCGGCCTTCACTTCCAGCTCCTTCACTTTACTCAGGCCAGTTAGCAGCGCATGCCTGGCCTCCTCCACCTTCCTTCTCATGCTCGCCTGCTCCGTCATCAGAGCCCGGTTGCAGTCTTCCAAAGCAGCCCCAGCCTCTTTGGAGCTCCACAGTTCCTGCTCCAGTCTTTGGTTGCACAGCAGGACTTCTTTGACCTGCTGCATCAGCTCCATCTCATGTATAATGTTCTGTAAACTCTTCAGGTTGCTGTTAGGTTCTCTCATCATCACTCTCTGCTGGGAAACCACACAACCTCTGTCTGCTTTATGTTTGGAGGCATTTTTCCACAATCCTACCTGTGAGGGAGAGAGTGAGCAGAAAATCAGGTTCTTTTACCAAAAGAAGTTGAAGAGAAATACAAAAGTCCAAATTCTCATAGATTTTAAAAAAAATGTAAAAACACCTACGGTAAGTTTGCAAAAACTAAAGTGCACTGTGTCTCAAGTAAAGAATGTGTTGGGAATGATGCTCAGCTACTACCACCTCAAATTTTAGCTCAATATTTTGGTGAAATTTAAATTTTACAGTTTGAATAAGATCCAAAACAGGTCGGGTATAACAGAACAAATGTCTGGGTATCATCTGCATAACAGTGAAAGGAGATGACTTATTTTCTAAAAACAGAGTCAAGAGGAAGCAGATACAATGAGGAGTGGGCCTAAAACTGAGCCCTGCGGGACCGCACACAAAAGAGGAGCAGAGAAGGACACATGGGGCAGACACTTGATAAGTAGGACGTAAACCAGTCTAGAGCTGTACTGGTGATGTCCCTCACTTCTCCAAACAACTAAATAAAATGCCATGGTCCACTGTGTCAAGAACTGCTGATAAATGTAAAAGCACGAGAACAACAGTCACCAGCATTGGTTCCTAAAAACATAATGTAAAATTTTTTTAAAGGACAGATTCTGTACTGAGTAAAGATTTAAAATCAGACTGTAAAACCTCTGAAATGTTCTGCTCTTTTAAATATGTCATTCATTTGTTGTAACCTTCACAGGGATTTTCAAAAGAAATGGCAGTTTAGAGTTGTATATATCTCAGGTGCTGGTGAAGATTCTCAGTCGTCCAGGACATGATAAAAATCAAAAAAGGCGTTCAATACAGAAATGTGGCCCTGGGGTTGATTGCCAGACGTTTCGCACCAGATGAGAACAGAGGAGCCTCGTTTGTGAATTAGACTAACAAAGACTTTGACAGGTCCCTGCTATTAAAGTGTGAGGTGTGATTTGTCAATTTACATACAGTAAGATGTAGGGATGTCCCGATCAGGTTTTTCTGGCCCCGAGTCCGAGTCCGAGTCCTTTAATTTTAGGAATTGGCCGATACCGAGTCCCGATCCGATACTTCTAAAATACATTTTTAAAATGAAGGGGAAAAAAAAGAAACAGATCCAGATGTCCCTTCATTTTTATTTTATTTACCTTAACATTTAACAGAGTACTTCTGTGAGGTAGATTGAACAATCAAGTAATAAGATTTAAAATAAAATTCTTCACATTGAAGTTTAGTGCAACAGTATAAATGTCTAATTTAAAATAAGCAGCTCAACTTAAAATACCATAACATGACCTCAACCTGACCAGAACCTGGCCAGAACCTGAGCAGAACCAGAACCTGAGCAGAACCAGAACCTGAGCAGAACCAGAACCTGAGCAGAACCAGAACCTGAGCAGAACCAGAACCTGAGCAGAACCAGAACCTGAGCAGAACCAGAACCTGAGCAGAACCAGAACCTGAGCAGAACCAGAACCTGAGCAGAACCAGAACCTGAGCAGAACCAGAACCTGAGCAGAACCAGAACCTGAGCAGAACCAGAACCTGAGCAGAACCAGAACCTGAGCAGAACCAGAACCTGAGCAGAACCAGAACCTGAGCAGAACCAGAACCTGAGCAGAACCAGAACCTGAGCAGAACCAGAACCTGAGCAGAACCAGAACCTGAGCAGAACCAGAACCTGAGCAGAACCAGAACCTGAGCAGAACCAGAACCTGAGCAGAACCAGAACCTGAGCAGAACCAGAACCTGAGCAGAACCAGAACCTGAGCAGAACCAGAACCTGAGCAGAACCAGAACCTGAGCAGAACCAGAACCTGAGCAGAACCAGAACCTGAGCAGAACCAGAACCTGAGCAGAACCAGAACCTGAGCAGAACCAGAACCTGAGCAGAACCAGAACCTGAGCAGAACCAGAACCTGAGCAGAACCAGAACCTGAGCAGAACCAGAACCTGAGCAGAACCAGAACCTGAGCAGAACCAGAACCTGAGCAGAACCAGAACCTGAGCAGGCATGTAAACAAATAAGAAACTTAAAGTGTCCGTTTTATAAAATAAGGCTAGTAACATGCTTTTCTGAACAGCACTCCTTAACTCTCCTCCTGTGGCTTCACAGAAGGAAGTGTATGTTTTTCTTTATGAGATAAATATAAATATAAAGTCTCTTGCAGCGTGAGCTGGGCTGCGTTGTCTGGTTAAACTCTGTGTATTGTGTCGGGTGTTTGTTTCTGATGTGCCTAATCAGGTTTGTTGTGTTAAATGCAGCCTTTTCCTTACCTCCTCTTGAAATACGAACTTTCCATTTGTCATCCACTTTAAAATATCTCCACACGACAGACATCGCTGCCTCCACTTCAAGTTAATGCCGCGTTCCGCTTCTTTTTTACGACAGTCACCGCTTTACGGCAGGCACTGCTTTACGGTAGGCACTGCTGCAAAACTATTGTGCATGTTTTGTTCCGAGACAATTTGACTCTGTAACTCATTATACAGTTAATATAATATTCCCGTTTGTGTTTAGAATAAATATACACATATATATCCGATCCCTGATCGGTGTGTAACGCCCGAGTCGAGTCGAGTCTGAAGTCACGTGATCGGGACCCGGTTTCCGATCACGTGATCGGCTCGGGACATCCCTAGTAGGATGTGTGTGTGTGTGTGTGTGTGTGTCTTCTGTAAGCCCTGCTGCCACACGCTGAACTTTGAATGTGTCACATGTATGCGTTAACTCAAGTATGTGTGTGTGTTAGCTTTCAATTTACAATTTACATAGGTTGGTGCATGTCATCTCAGCCTGTTTATAACTTCTCTCCCTCACAGTCTGCTCATTGAATTGATAAAGCTCCCCGGATGAGAAGCAAAACGTCTTCTGTTACAAATAAAGTCCAGTTGTTTCTGTATTGAATGCCTTTTTTGATTTTATATATCTCAGGCTTTGCAGTTTCTCTACAGTGTCTCACTTCAAAAGCCACAGGCTGCTTCTTTCTCAACAACTCAGCTGTGAATTGGCTTTGACGGCCATCTTGGGTTGACTGTGAGTCACTTGTGGACAGGGCCAGATTTATGCAGGGGCTTTCAGGGGCTTGAGCCCGGGGCCCCGGAATTTTAGGGGCCCCCAGAGCCTCCGGACCCGCCCCCTAAGTTTTTTTTTGTGAACGGATAGTCTCAAACACGTTGTCTCACAAAGGAGAAAACTGTTCTTGTTAGGTTTTATGTAAAACTGGATGATTTTATCTTTTATTCGCTTCAGCGCGGCCGGTCCCCTCCCGCTGCCGGCGGGGGAGGGAGGGGGTGTGTGCGGCCGGTCCCCTCCCGCTGCCGGCGGGGGAGGGGGGGTGCGCGCAGCCGGTCCCCCACCCACCGCTGGTGATAAGGAAGAGAAAGTGGAGGTGGAGGTGAATGGAGAAATAAAAAGTGCAGGAACGGAGGCAAAGGAGCTGGTGTAGGAGAAAGCAGGGGCGGCTGTAGAAGAAATGGAGCTGGGGCCCCCCAAACCAGGTGAAGAAACAAGGGAAGAGAAAAAATGAAGTTGCTGCAAGCGTGTTGCAGGGAAGTTTGTGTTGAAGTCCAGGCAACAATAGCTATTCAGTGATTTTATTTTGTGATGGAAGCATCATATTCTAGTTTCAAACCCTAACATGTGGTTTTGTCTTTAACCAGTTCAGGGTTGTTTGTAGTTTGTGACAACTGGCATATTAAAGTTGTAAGTTGTGAAAACTTACTATTCAGTCATTTTCTGCTCATCATCTGAACCAAAGCAAAACAAACAAACATATATATATATATATATACACATATATATATATATATATATATATACATATATATATATATATATATATATACATATATATATATATATATATATATATA
>JBBPBX010004971.1:0-17456 GCA_038048925.1 Garcialebias charrua
TAGTTTACTCTTCTTGCTCCTCTCCCTCAGAGAACAAAGCTCTCTCCTTTGGTTCTTTCTGATAAGCTATCAGTTTTCATTGTAAATTCAGGTGAAATGATAAATGACGGCCGTTACCAGGTGACAATGAATACTTTAATAGACAAACCCCTTATTTGCCTGGCAGTTTCTTCCGCAGTGACATGCAAAGTGCCTCTGGACCATTTGTACATAAACCCATGCCACTGTAAACATGGCTCCGTGTCAGGAATGTGGAATTTACAGAGCAACGCAAAATGACAAAGTCTACTTTCTTTTCTTTTTTTTTACTGTATATTTCTGCTTTTCCCCCCAATAAAGGTGTTGTGTAACTAACATTTACTGGCTGGAGGAAAAAAGAGGAAATGAACACGTTTATGGCTGTGAACCATAATCCAGTGACACACGGTGCTGGCTTCAGTTCCTGAGGGCTGTTAAAAGAGTGCAAAGTATGTACAGTACAAAAAACAGGTTTTGGTTGATTCTGAAATTATGATGACTCATCCTAATGCAGAAAGACCTTTTGTCTCCTCCTTCTTAGCCAACATAAAGGAAAAAAGTTCTTAAAAAAAAGACTTTCTGCAGACTCCACCCTCATTCTAACTTTGTACAGTAAATAATACCTCTTTATTTTTAATTCACTTGTTGTGTTAAACTTGTTTTTGACCTGATCTGGCAACAAGAACGACTTTCTGTTGTAAAGGTTTTGACACAATCTTTTTGTGGACTGGCAGTCCTGTTCTTAATCCACAACACATTGCTCAAACAAGGTATTTTGTTTGGATATTTAGCAATTTTTTGGTTTATTACATGTATGGGTCATTTCTTTAAAACCACAGAATGCTTAAAATATTGTTCCTAACGCTAAAAGGAACTAACTTTATTGTGAAAAGTATGTTTAGTTGATGTTAAACGTGTCTTGGATTGGTGAAGTGTTGAAAAATTACACATTAACAACATACAGTATTGCAATGGTTTATTGTCTGGGTGTCAAAATACTTCTTTTTAAAAAAGTCTTCAGTTGATCCAAAAGGCTGCTTTGTCTTGATGTCTTTTCTTGAGTCTTAATGGGAGTTGGCAGGAGAGATCATATCAAAGTTGAAGTCAAAGTTTTTTTCACATGTTACATGTGGTGGAACGAAATTGTGTATACAGGGTGCCAGTTACATCCAACAAAAGTATAAAATGTAAAAGAAAAACAGTAATAAGATCTAAGATATGAACTAAGAAAAACGATAAACTAAAAATATGCAAAGCACTAGTAGTATAAAAACAATACGCTGAACAGCTGCAATATCTTTTAGCTTCTCTCCATTGGATTCAGAATTTAATTCAAAATCTTACTTCTATCCTACAAAGCCCTCAACAGCCTAGCTCCATCTTATATTACAGATCTTATTGTTCCATATTTTCCTAACAGAGAACTTCGCTCTCAGACTGCAGGCTTACTCACGGTTCCTAGAGTTTCTAAAAGCAGAATGGGAGGAAGATCTTTCAGTTATCAGGCTCCTCTCTTGTGGAACCAACTTCCAGTTTCTGTCCGTGAGGCTGACACATTGTCCAGTTTTAAAAATGGGATTAAGACTTTCTTTTTTGATAAATCCTATAGTTAGGTTTGGCTTGTTATGCTGCCACAGACAGACTACTGGAGGACAGATTGACCTCATTTCTTAAACTTAATTCTTACAATAATGGTTTTCATTTGATATTATTTATATCTCAACATGTGATTCTTGACCTGCCATTGTGTATCTGTTCCTCCTTCCTGTTCTTCTTAAACCCAGCCGGTCGAAGCAGATGACCGCGTGTCCTGAGCCTGTTTCTGCTGGAGGTTTCTTCCTCATGAGGGAGTTTTTCCTTTCCACTGTTGCCTTCATGCTTGTTCAAGATGAGAATATGCGATGAAGTTAAACTAAAAGCATGTTCCTCAGATAATTGATGTTATTACCGTATTTTTCGGAGTATAGGCCGCACCGGAGTATAGGTCGCATTGTCCAATTATTACCAATAGATTGGAAAAATCCCTAGATAGGTCACACCTACGTTTAGCTCTTCTGCAAATGTCTGCCACAGGAGCACACAGCAAGGCTTTTAAGAAGATTAACACTTAAAAACAATTATTTGTTTGATAAAAATTATAGCAAATATGTGTCTGAGCTGAACTTTTCCTTAATAAATGAACGTAATTGTGAAATGAGCTGGATTTAAAAATTTGTTTCGCCGAAAGTGATAAAAAGCCACATATAGGTCGCACCCGAGTATAGGTCGCAGGCCTTGAAAAAAACGATAAAGGTGCGACCTATACTCCGAAAAATATGGTAATTTATGTTATACATAAATATATACGAATGTTTCTGCTCAGTGCCCTGAGATGACTTCTGTTGTTACTTGGCGCTATATAACTAAACTGAACTGAATTCAATTGAAAAACATCTGAGCAAATTTAGGTGTTCAGGGTGAGAATTTCTCATCTAACAATGTCCACAATTGAGAGGGGCGTGTCCTCCGTGCATGTCAGCCCTCTGGCCCCCGAGCTGCCATCTTTGGGGGTGAAAACCATTACTTTTCTCAATGAGCGGTGGGGATTTTTGTTTGATGTGGTTCAGCGGTATTGTTCGGCGTATATGCGGGAAAATGTTGAGGGCAAGGTGGAGCGTTTATGCGTGTGAGTGTGTGCGCACGCTGCTGTGCATGTGACATGGTTGGGGCACATCAGTCAAAGGGCCGGCGGGCCAGACGTTTGGCTGCCCCTGACAGTGCACTCCAGGAGGGGCTGGTCGGTTGCAGGGCCCACTCCGAGTCCTCCATTCCCCAGGACAAAAGCCGAGGCGCAGTTGAAAGATGTGAATTCAGTGGCTTTTGTGGCCAAAGCCCAGAGACATGCCGAGTGAGAAATCTGACCTTTGCCGAAAGTCAGATGGTGTTTTTGAGCCCCTCTTACCGTCCCTGGCAGTTCACGACAAGAAGTGACTGAGCGGATAGGGCGGAGTGTGAGCTGGAAGAGTACAGATGGTGTGTGTGTGTGTGTGTGTGTGTGTGTGTGTGTGTGTGTGTGTGTGTGTGGTGGGGCAACTTTTACAGTCAACTTTCGAAGACAACAAACTAAAAGAGTTTGAGTTTTGCAGCTTGCAGGGGATCAAGTTTCACTCTCGATATTCATCGTCATGTTGCGTGAAAATTGGCAGGAAATTGAACGAGTAAACGCTTCATTCCGAGGCAGCGCTTTTAAAAGTGGGACTCGACAAGAGTTCAACCTGATGTCAGTCCAGGTTGTGTCTGATGTGGGATTTTATTCCCCCTCACGTCTGTTTACATTTTATTATATATTCATTTTGAGGCAGAGTATAGGAGCTGAATAATAAAGTTGCACACAAGTAAAGCTAGAGTAATGATGATGACAAAACACCACGCTCTGATGATCACTGGTCAAGACGATGATTCTTTCCTTTTGCAACTGTGTGTGCTTGTGCATGGTCAAATCTCACACACTGCAAGGTAATTAAAGTCATGCCTGCATGAAGCATAAGGTATGTTTGTATGTCAACATTATATCTTTTTGTTGCACTGTTGATGCTTTATGAATCATGATATAGTACGCTGTTGGACGGCACTTTGCTGAGAGCAGAGATTTTAGTAGATAGAAACAGGCCTATGTTTTTCAGTCATACATTTTTCTTGACACTGCTTTCATCCCCCGGCCGTAATCATCATATCTCCCCCATTGCTCTCCCGGATGCAGACATCCATAATGCAATCTTCCTAATTTTGATCCCTCGCAATCTGGTTTTAAAGGGAGGAGAGAAAAAAAAGGGGGACATATTTCTGAAGGCTCGCTCGGTAATCATTTTAGACAGATAGCCTTTCCCATCGCAGATGAGCAAATATTTGTAAACCAGCTATCTAATGGAAAATTATAGTGAAATTAGAGTGAAATTCATGATGGCAAAATCTGATTATCTGTAATTCTATTATGCCATCTTAGCCCACACAGCATATTTTTGTTGAGTTTTTTTTTCCCCATAAATACCTATGCCAGGGGTCCTGCTAATCAAATAAAATTGAAATTCATCTTCCCATTAAATTCAATTAGCTGCAATTTCTAAAGCCTAACAAAGATTTTAATTACTAAATTGTAAAATTCTCCCTAGTCAAATTGGGGAGAGAAAAAGTGTGTCCCTGCATCTGAAAAAAACAAACCCATGAAAGAAAATGGTTGATCAAAAAAGATATCCAGGGGAAAATAACATTAGGGAGAGCACTGGGGCCCTTATTCAGCGAGCCTGGGTGGGGAGTGACGTGTGCCAAACGCTAGGCTCCTGGGCTGGAGGAAATGAACTTAGCTGAGGTTCTCTTTGTCTCTAAATGTCTGCCCTCAGAGTTATTATGCCGTAATTGACTAATTGACACCTTAATTTCATTTATGGGGCTCCTGTGTTCATAAAGCAACCTCTGGGTGGGGCAGTGGTCTTGAGCGGAAGCAGAGAAGTCGACATCCAGGACACCAGGTAGGGCCTTAGGCCTCCAGCTCTGTCTTCTGCGGATGATGATTATGTGTTTGATACTGAAATGGTCAGGCAGAACACACGGACTTAGCAGAGGCTTAAGGAGCATCGAACAGTACTCAAATCCCTCTGATGCATGCTGATGGCTAATAACCATGCATGTCCAGCCGTACAATCTGCCACTGCTGGCATATGTGACCTCCTTCAGGGTCAGAGGAGCTTATTTTTAGGAAGCAAGTTTCTTAAACTGTCCACCGGGGAATAGGATAAATATATTGCCTTTAAGTCTTCACGGGTGACTGTGGCTGCGTTCCTTATTGCTGGAAGGCAAATTAATCTCAGAATTATTGATGATAATGTTTAGCAGAGTAAACAGAGCTAACAGGACAGCTCGGAGGTCTCGGGTCAGCTGTTAGGTCCATTTCCCAGCCACCCCCTGCTCCTTACCAGTGGGCCACTAAAATAACAGCTCAGCACCCTCTGTGGACTACAAAGCTCCATCTGAAAAGGCACCTGCTGCTGTTATTCACTTTAGCCCCTTTGGCAGCTCAATCTGTCTATTTAAAGGACACCTAGAAGAGAAAGACTGGCTGGGAAATGATGAATTATTTAAGCATGATGTCTAATTATTTCAAGGCAGACGTCTTGCTTCTAGAAGGTAAAGTTTGGGGGTGGGTGGGGGTGGAGGGCTCTTTGTGAAGAGGTCTGCGTATACTGTGTAATGCTGGCAGTTCTGTACTTGAAGTGGCTGTAAGAATATGACCAAACTGAAACTTTAATCTGCTTTTTCCACACCCAAGCTGGCTGGGTATTAAAGATAATCTTTTTTGTGTGTCATATGGTGGGAGATATAGATGGAGCTAATTTTTTAGAGACAAATCTGATATTTGTCAACTGGTTGAAAAAAACCTGGGGATTTTCTTCTAATCCTCCCTTGGATATGAAGACGCGTTAACAGCAAAATGCAGATGGTGTTCTGTGCACAGAGAGTACCCGGCACTCGGCGCCGTGCATATGGAAAGGCGCAGCTAGCCTCGCCAGGGCTCAGCACAACCTGCAGATAGCAAACTCCCCCCCACATTCAATTAACAAGCCTCTTATGAAAGCAAAGGCATGTTAGTTTATTCCAAAGCGCAAACTTTGCTAAATACATTTCTTGCTTGTTTCTCTTTACTTTTTTTCCCCCTTGTTTCCGTGCTGACATAACATCCTTCTAGGCTGCGTTCATCAAATATTCAGTTGCAACTCAATTCCAATAAGGAAAAGAAAACAAATTATAAATAAAATGGAGGCATAAATCTTTCAGGATCCTAATTCTAACTTTCCCTCAGAGTGTTTTTGTCTTGATTTTGTCACATTAAGCAGTTTTGCTTTCCGTTCCCACTGCTAGGCGTGGCTGACTTCACACTGGTGGAAACAAGCTCTTTATTCTTTTGCTCCCTTGTTTTGGAACACTCCGCATTTTGTGGTGTCACTGCTTTTATGCACAATTATCACTTGTGTAACTTCTGGTTTTGTTTTTTAAGAGCGATAGAACAATAAAAATCTATGTGATGTTGCGTTTTGGTTTCGCAGAACGGGCTGCTGTAAGTCTGTTCGCGCCCCGTCAAATATAGCTGCAGCGTTACTACAAGCAGTCACCGCAGTGATGCAAAGTGGTTCTGACTGTCTTATCTTATCCAGTATTTTAAGAAGATATTTGCTCTGGACACCAGAATGCAACATGGCAGAGCGCGCTGGCTGCATTCTTTCACTGTTTTGTGGCTCCACATTACATTTGACAAGGCATCGATAGTCGTCCTGTTGCAATAAGATCAAAATGTGACATTTTAGCTCAAAGAAAGCAAAACAACTCAAAAAGATCACCAGATACAAGCATTTGGTGGACTAACTGGGGTGCAGCGCATCCCAAAATTGTGTTGAAAGGCTTAAGGATGTATAAATCTAAACCAATTACTGTACCGACTTTATAACTATGAGTACTGAGGTTGACAGTATGGGACAGAGCAGATTAATGTCAGGAGGACAGAGAAGATGCTGACGGCATAAAAGCTAAAATAGGTGCAGCGAGGGACGAAACATGTGACCAGCAAACGGGTTAGCAACAAATTAGTTTCTCTGCTTGTTTTCTTTGAAAGTCCACCATGACAAACAAAACTACAAGAAAACGCCCAATACAATATAACATTTTAATCTATTTTCATCCAACCTGTAACTCTGTCTTTAAGTCACTTAAACACACATCATAAATGAGTTTTCTCTGAAAAATCCAAACAACTGTATGACTTTTACCAATCTGCCACACGTCCTTTTAGAAATTGCAATAAAACGCTCCAAAATTTTCAACGCAACAGGCAGAGGCGCTGCTTTGTTGTGCTGCGTGCGTGTTTGTTCTTCACAAGATAAAGCTGCCTTGTATTGATTAGGCTTGCTGTAGAAAAAAAGAGACATTAAATGCATAGTGAAATTCAGCATTTTTTTTAACCTTCAACGATGCTTGTCATTTGCTTGTTAAATAAATATATAAATAAATATACACCGGAAAAAAAGAAGGGTGGGGAGAGAAAAAAAATCACTAAAGCTCTTTTGCTGTAATTGGCTGAATAGCAAGGGCAGCAGAAAATTTACAGGCAGACAACAGTGTGAAGGGGACTCGGTCACAAAGCAAAACTAAACCCTCAGCACCAGCGAGGGAGAAAGCAAGCCGGTACAGGAGAAAAAAGCGCCTCCGTGCTTGTCTGGAATATCTTAACTACACTCGTCTTTCCCATAGCTTTGCTGGTAAGCTGCAGATCACAGTCCATTTTCTGGACAAGTAAAGTAAATAACCTGAGCGAGTGAGCAGAAGACAGCGACAGGGAAAGAGAAATCCCCCAAAGTCACAGTGGTGACACCCTACTAAATCCAATCAAACTGAGGAGAGAGAGAGGAGAGAGGAGAGAGGGAGAGGAGGAGGAAGAAGGGAGGAGGATATCCTCTTTGGTGCCGGTGTGCGTCCAACAGCATTGATGCAATAACACCTCATTCAGTGTTTAGCCCTTCTCAAAGGACAGGCAGGGATAACACTTTAAACCCTGTGGCTTTATCTCCTGCAGATTTTCCATAAAATGCCAAGCCGGGGAGCCGGGGCCATGTGACTACCATGTAGGTCAGGGCAGATGGGGGGTAGAGGGTGTGGGAGGTGAACGAACAGACTCAGAGCAGCACAGGTTGGGAATTTTCTAATGGAAATGTTGAAAATAGCAAGCCGTAACCAGATTAGAACAATTAAGATTCTGCACAAAGCTGGGCTAATTAGAGAAAGACTGAGAATTTAAACATTAGCTCAGTCACTAAAATAGAGATCCAAATAAAAAGTTCAGTTTTAAGACTGATAAGAGCGTATATTAAGTAGTTCCCTCGCAGTTTCTTGACTTTGTTACTGCGTTGGACTTGCTTGTTTTAGAGCTAAGTTTTTGTAAAAGACAAAAAAAGTTTTGTTTTTTCTTGTGTTATTTTGATCAATCAAGAAAAATCGTGATTTAAGACAGTTCAGATCTTTTGACGTAGGGTTTTGTGGAAAGAATATGGACAGATAATATCTTACCTGTTGTGGATAGATGGCTGGACATCACTTCAAATATTTTTTTTTTCTTTTTACCTCTGACCGTTTGATGTGTAAATGTTTAGAACAAACAAGGCTAAAATCAAAATAATCTGATGTTGCCATAAAACAATTCAGAACTGAGAAGTTATCATAGTTCATCCAAAAATACAAAGTGTTACATACAGGTAGTCCTTGACTTACGTCGGCCTCGACTTACGACGTTTCGGGGTTACGTCACGCATCTCATTAATTTTTTTTGTTGTTGTTGAAAAATCTTATTTATGTGTTTTTGATTTTATGTGTACAGCACTTTGTTGCAGCTGTGGTTGTTTTAAATGGCTTTATAAATAAAGTATTATTATTATTATTATTATTATTATTATTATTATTATTATTTAGAAGCCGATTTATGCAGTTTCCGTCAGTTTTCGGCAGTGTCCGTCAGTTTTCGGCAGTGTCTGTCAGTTTTTGGTTAGCTCCGGTTAGCTCCGGCCTCGACAGCCGGCTTTGGACGGACCGTGTGTCCGATCAGGTTGCCTCGCTCGGATACATGAGCTGGAAACGCTCGGTGAACTCTGTGGACGTCTCAGGCCCGGAGCAGCAGCCGCCGATCGCTCCGCCGCATCCCACCACGCCGGATGACACCACCAGCTCACTGCGGGATCCAGTGATCATCCCGCCGCTACTGTCCCTGCCATCAGCCGGCCCCACCGGGGACACAGAGCCGACGGTCGGCGGAGAGGCCTCCTGCGGCTGGAGCTCGCCTCGATGCTCCACCTGGCAGCCTCGGATGTTGGTAGGACAACGAGCTAACATGCTAACACGCGGAGAAAAGGCTTCGAGGTCTCGGATGTTGCCAGTACACGGAGCTAACATGCTAACACGCAGAGAAATGGCTTCACCAGCTCCCAAGAAGTTATTAACTCTTTTTTTCCCTTCATTATGGCTCCAAATGTATGGAGCTAAAAGGCCTTACTGTAAACAGTTTGGACCATGTGAAGCTGCAGGAAGCTGCAGAGCTCGGAGGTGCAACGAGCTAGCATGCTAACAGACGGCGGAAGAATTCACCAGCTACCAGTAAGAAATTAACTTTTTTTCCTTCATTATGGCTCCAAATGTACTGTATGTGTTTTTTGATAATTATGTAGGGTACTGTGTTAGGATAGGCAAAGTGCTTGGTAACTGTACAGTACCGTACATGTACGTGTATATGGAGTAGGGATGGGGCCGATCCGATCCAGTATCGGTATCGGCATCCGATACCAGCATTATTTAAGTATCGGGTATCGGATCAAACCTGCCGATACTTTTCCGATCCAGCTTCAAAGAGCACTTGTGTTCAATCACAATCTGTGACTGCCCTTTTTAACATTGTGTGAGATAAACCCAATGAAGACACTCTTAAGCCTTACAATAAGGGGGTTCCCTATTGTAAGGCTTAAGAGTGTCTTCATTGGGTTTATCTCACACAATGTTAAAATGAATAGTTTGGGTGCAAAAGTTTCATTATACAGAGTCAAATACCTGAACAGTATCGGATCGGGAAAGTATCGGTATCGGTCGATACTGAGTTAATAAGTATCGGTATCGGATCGGAAGTGAGAAATGTGGATCGGTGCATCCCTAATATGGAGCGGCCAGTGGCGGCCAGTGTGTATGTGTTTTTCGACTTACGGCGATTTCGAGTTAGGAACGGACGTAGGAACGGAACTCGTTCGTAAGTAGGGGACTACCTGTATTTACATTTCAGTCAATTTTGTATCACAGCTGATCATTAAATTCAAATTTATATATACAGTGATCCGTCACCTATTATGGGGGTTATGTTCTCAGAGACCCCCATGGTAGGTAAAAATTTGCAAAGTAGCGGCGTTATTTTTTTGTTATCAGTGTTACCCCTAGATAACTTGCCTTGGCCGAGCGCTCATCTTGACTGCACGCAGCTAGCTTAGCGCTAGGTCAGTGCTGCTGTGGGTGTGTGTGTGTGTGTGTGTGTGTGTGGGGGGGGGGGTTTGGTTCGACACACAGTTCGGTTTGATAGGAGGGGTGCGCTGCTTGTATAATAGTAGGGAAAACAGGATGTATATATTTAAGGCTTTATAAACCCTTCCCACACTCTTAGGCCCTGTTTACACAACAACGATCCAATGAAAATTTATTTTTTCCCCATTTCTATTAACACATTTACATGAAAACGTTCTAATTACAATCTCTGTTCACACAGCAATGGTAGATGTGGAAAAGGTGTAATTCCCTCGCCATACCACTAGTTGGTGCTATATTCTTTGAAACTTGAATCTCTAAATGCGCGTGCGTAAAAAAAACCCCCGTTCTAAACGTTCTAATGTTTCTTTTACGAGAAAACCGCCATAACGAAGGCCCAGTTGATGTCCAAACTGAAAGCAGTCTGGGAAAATCAGATTTATAGATTTATAAGTGTCAGAAACACAAACAGTACTTTGGTGTCCGCCAATAAAGGTTGAATGAATGAATGAATTTCTTATTCTGTGGATTGTAGGAAGACGTGGTGTTTTGCATCATACTACGCATGAGCCAGGGACTCCCTGACAGAAAATATCTATTTTTCCTGTTTACACGACAACTGCCACTGGGACGTTTTTCAACCATTGCACTCTGGAACCTGTTCTCAAATCATGCCGTTATCAGAGAAAACATTTGCTATTTTCGTGTAAATGAACAGAACAAACAAAACTGAAAGTTATGCACCATAACTCATGTTCCCTGAAGGAAGGGAACGAGGTGCAACATACTTGCTATGGGAATTGCGCCCCGCGCGATTACCTGAAGGAATATACTCACGCCTTTACGGCTAGGGGCGTCACCGCCGCGCCAGAGGCCCCGCCCTCTGGGTACTTAAGCGGCTTGCGCCCCTCCATCTTTCTCCAAAGTTGCACTTCACCGAGCTTTCAGCATTGAAAAGGGCCAGCTATGTTGCACCTCGTTCCCTTCCTTCAGGGAACATGAGTTATGGTGCATAACTTTCAGTTCCCTTTCAGTCTGGTCTCTCAGTGCAACATACTTGCTATGGGAACGTAATCCATTCACGCCCTTGAAATGCTCAGTAAAATGCATGCTAGAGTGAACGTCTGCCTTTGACCAGCAGGCATCCCAAGGCTACTTTCTATTGTGTGTTAGAAAGGACAGCCTGAGTGACGTCACCCGCAGTAACATCCAAACTGTAATGCTTTGCAAAAGTATTTAATGAGCTCTAATTCGCAGCAGCACAGATGTCTGTGACTGGTACACCCCTGAATAATGACCAGGAAGTGGCCAAGCCCCTAGTGGAGTGAGCATGCACTCCAGAGGGTACCTGTTGACCCTTTGCTACTGTAGGCCCTTTTAATGGCCTCAGTCACCCAATGTGAGAGGCGTTGTTTTGATAGGGTAAATCTCGGTAGCAGGTGCTGCAAAGCAAACGAACAGTTGGTTTGTTTTCCTCCATTCGGCTGTTCTCTGCATGTAGGTGCGTAAAGCCCTCACTGGGCAGAGAGCCTGTAGCCTTTCCTGTTCCTGAGTGAGGACAGGAGCAGGTGGAAAAGAGGAGAGATCAAAGTCTAGACTCCTATGGTTCAGAGTCAAGACCTTGGGAGTGTATGCGGGATTAGGCCTTAGTGTGACCTTTGACCCATCAGGGGCGAATCTGGTACACATTGGATACAGATAATGCATGGAGGCCACCCACGCATTTCGGCGAGCAAAGTGCCAGGAGTAGAGCAGTTTTATAAGATAGTAAATCTATCTTAACCTTGCTCAGTGGCTCGAATGGAGGGTCGTAGAGGGCCCCCAGGACCAGGCCAAGATAATAATTAATTCAATTTATAACGCACTTTTCATTACTGAAAATCTCAAAGTGCTACACATATATTGAATGCTACACACATTCATAAACCGGTGGCGGCAGACTACCATGCAAGGTGCTTTCCAGTCCTACCGGGAGCAACTCAGGGTTAAGTGTCTTGCCCAAGGACACAACGACACATGGTACGGGTCCCGGGAGTCGAACCGCCAACTTTCCGATCGGGAGACGACTGCCATTACCACTACACCACGGCCGCCCAAGATCCCAACCAGGGGTCAGGGTCCTGCTGGGTGGTTTAGTCCGAAGGACACCCTTTATAAATCTTATTATGATTGGATGTGCCCCAGGTGTCCTATGTCCCCAGCCTTCATGACAGGCTGAAATCGCTGATAGGATAACTTTAATCGTTGAATAAGAACAACCTTTTTCCAGTAAATCCTGAAGGAAAGTCAGGAGCTGAGCCAAGTCGCATGCATGAGAAATAATATTTCTTTCTGAGCACCAGGCTTCAAAAATACGCCACCTTTGTGCGTATAAAGATTGTGTTGATCCAGCACGGGCCTTTTGTATGGTCAATACCACATTTTCTGGCAAGCCTGACGCCATCAACCTGTTCTTTTCAGCCAGCAAGCTGAGACTTTTGGCAGTTCCTGGCCTAAGTGGTTGTACTACCCCTTCTGGTGACACAGAGGCTATTAACCCCTGGGGGTCAACAGATTGGGAAGGAGGCCTCCTTGCTGATATGCTCCCCAGTTACCCTGCTCAGGGTTAATTGAGGGCCGATGTAACCTGTCATCCTTATTAGACAGGTTTGGAGCAGAAAGTCTATTTTCCTCCTCCAAGTTTGGAGTCCTGCTGTGAGGTTGCGAGTTATGTAAACAAGCAGACCTTCTAACTCCAATCCGTTTTCTGGGGTCGTCTAGTCTACTGGTCCTTGGCTTTAATGGAGCGTTGGTACCAGGTAAACCGACCGAGGTCTGTGTTTCACCCTTTGGGAGAGTTATCTTTGAAAGCAGATTTGGATCAGCACAGAACGGGAGGTGACGTGCTGTCTGAGTACTGCTTGGGCAATGCGTGTCCCTCGTTAATAACAAAGGAGCGGCTGCACCGTGAGAGCGTGGGGGTGTTCCTTTTGGTTTGGCAGACTTCAGATTATTTGGTGATAAAGAGCTCAGTCCCCCTCGAAAAACAAGAAGAGAGATCTGATTCAGCTTTGACTTGTTTTCATCTACAGCAGGCTGAACACAGTCACTGTTGTGAAGGTGTGAAGTTTGTGGCTACCTGAGGACGTCTGATGTAGCCCCCCCGTCGTCAGACTCGGACAGCTTGCCTCCCGGAAGTGCGGACATGTCACGTGTTTGTCTGGTTAGTGCATTGGTTGGCCCATTGTTCACAACGAAACGAGGGCTTGAGCACGTGACCCTCCCCACCTGTCTCCCTGAGAGGCGTGGGGGGGTTCGCAGACGTCTCTGTGTCTGCTCATTACAGATGTATCAGAGGCACTCTGCTAGGGTTTATTGATTATGCTAAAACCCCGTGGGGCGTGAGGGAGAGGGGAAAAAAGGCCTTCTCCCTTTATGACGGCTCGTAGGTCAGAGGGACCTGTTTTGCTGAAGATTGTGTGTTGTTGTTGTTTTGTTTTTTGAGAGTCAATAAAACAGAGAGGAGCTGTTTCATGAACTTTATTTGTGCTTATGTGTAATGACGTACATGATTTTATGTCACTCACAACAGAGAAAGCATGGTTTGTGTATGCTGTAAATAAACCAGCTGTTTGTACTGCGTTACAAGCAAAGTCTGGACATGAAGGGATCAATCCCGTTACCACGTGGGCGGGTGATTGTGTAACGTGGAAACGTGGACCTGGTTTATCAGGCACGTTTTTGTCTGTTGTCACGATTCGCCGAGGAGGCCCTGTGTTTGGTCGCCTGGCGGGGGACAAACCTGTTTTTGCTCCATGCCTGCTCGGTACGAGGTGGGCCTTGCGGGAGTCTTTGCCTGGGCTCTTCCTCGTATGCTGGCCGCTTCTGCGGTGGGGCACGCGTTGCCGAGTGGTACCGAGACTGCGCAGATTTGCTACCAGCAGACTCCCTTGGGGGAGCGAAGCTTCTCCGGGGAATGCCCACCCAGAGAGCTTCCGCCTGTCTGCGTCTTTGGTCCAACTTAGTCTGAATTCGCTCCAAAGCTTTACCAAACAATCCCTCCGGCTCTAACGAGTGGTGGAGAAAAGGCACCTTCTGTCCCTCCGGGAGATCCGTCAGAGTCATCCAGAGGTGGCGGATTGCGATGACCACTTCCGCCATTCCCCTGCCCTGCGCAACAGCAGCTGTCCCCATCATACGGAGCACAAAGTCTGTTGCCCTGCGGGCTTCATCCAGCAATTCGGCAGCCGCCTGCTTGTCCGTTGTTGTTTGAAGCTGTTGCAGCTTTTCCGCTAGGTAAGCCTGCATTAACGCGGACGCGTTCATGGCGCGCGCTGCGAGTCCCTGAGCTCTGTAGCATTTCTCGAGTAGAGACGTTGAGGCTCGACAAGCCTTGCTGGGAAAAGTTGGTTTTTTCCTGATGATTTAGGAGCCAGGTGAGACGCTAGTATGTCCTCAATCTGAGGCACGTTAGCTATTCCCACTTCATCCATCCCGTCTACGTCGAGGAACTGTGAGAGGGTAAGGAGCATGGGGGCTCTTGGTTGAGTCCAGGTGCTAGTTAGTTCTGTGAGGAAGTCCGGGAACACGGGCATCTTTTGCCTCATGGCGGCCTGCTGCTTTGAATAAAAATAGCTTCCTGCCAGCCTCGTGACCTGTTGGCGAGGCGGAGGTTCAGGCCATGGGATGTTCAGGGCGTCCGTTGCTCTGTGGCACAAGTCGAACAAAGCAGGGATGGAAAAGTCAGTTTCTGGGAGCACAGGTACCGGGGTCTGGGAGAGATCTTCACCCTGATCCTTCAGTTCCACGTCCGCCTCCTCCGTTGAAAATTTGCCCGAGGCTGAAATCGAGATCTCGTCCTCGTTCATCATGCCACGGGTGTCGAATTTGACTGTTAGTTCCACTATAGGAGCCAGCACGTCAGGGCTGTCGCCCCATTCGACACGTGTGCTGTCATGTCGAGCCATGTTCTCCAACTCCGGCGTGGGAGTGAGGGGCTCCGTGGTGTCCGCGTCCGCTGTCGTCGCTGAAGCGCCCATTGCTTTGGCGACGAGGTCAACCCGATGCCGCAGCACCGCATCCATCATGAGGCTGCAGTATGGGCAAAAATCGGGCGTATCCAGTGCTGTTTTTGCATGAAGCATTCCCAGGCAGACTGGACAGGCCTCGTGGGTGTCCGTTACTGCGAGGGAGAAGCCGCATCCACTGGGACAGGCGTGCGAAGTTGGGCTCGCCGTCCCGCTGGTTTTCCTTGGAAGTCTCGCCTTTCGCTTTCCTTTCTCCGGAGGCATGTCCGAGATGAGGCGAGCGAGTCCTTCCAGAATCTTTTTTCTTTTTTCTTGAAATGTCTCCTTCGTCGCGTCGCTTTCGCTGGCTAGCTCGCTAGGAGTTAGCGAGGTAGCTTTTTTCTTGTGGTGTAGTTAGCGCCGTCGAGTGAAGCAACCTGTAGAGAGAGGAGAAAAAAACTTCGGGGTTAAGAGAAATGTGCCGGACTAGCTTTCGCAAGTCCAGCAGTACGCAGGAATAATTCTCTGTGCGCTCTGTGCAGGGAGCAAGCTCACCTCAGGTTGAGCGATGAAGCCACAGAGAAGTCCTGCGAAGAGGTAGTTCAGGTTTAAGCGAGGTGAAGGGCAAAAAGAGAAAGATGGAGGGGCGCAAGCCGCTTAAGTACCCAGAGGGCGGGGCCTCTGGCGCGGCGGTGACGCCCCTGCCGTAAAGGCTTGAGTATATTCCTTCAGGTAATCGCGCGGGGGCGCAATTCCCATAGAAAGTATGTTGCACTGAGACCAGACTGAAAGGGAACAAACTCTTCCATTTTCACCAGAAATCATTTTTGTGTAAACAGGGCCTTATTAACCTTTCCCACTCTTTTTTGAACACTTCATATGCTCTTAAACACTTTGGCGATAGCGATGAAGATGATGACGATGAGAGGAATGTACAGTAGTGCACAGCATGTACAGTACACACAATAAAACAAACTGGGTTTAAATAACCCGCAACATAGTGAAGCCGCAAAAAGTGAACCTCAATATAGTGAGGGACTACTGTAATAGATTATTTCTCCAGAAAGTGCCTGAGGCTGCACAGAAAGTGCTAAAACCAGCAGCTGCTTTTCTCTGTGTGTTTGCAAAACTCGTAAAATACAATTTAAATTAGTATGCGCTGCAACAACGACAGCAATGTAAAGGTTTATGAACCAGTGTGCACATGAACTGCTTTGAAATTTGTGAAACTTATTTGAAAGAAGAAAAAAAAACATAACCCAATATGATCGAAGCTCCTCTAGAACTAGTCTCTCAGTCTGAGAATCAAACTATGTCTCTAACATGAAGCTGACCAAATAACTGTCTTCACCAGGTTAGATATTCTTGTTCATACATTGTACATTTTTCACAGAACCCATGTTTTAGATATCTGATATATTGCTTTAAAATAACTTCCAAACAAGTATAATTAGACCTCCGCATAAGCAATGAACTGAAATACATATTTCTTAACTTTTACAGTTGGTTTTATCAGCGGGTAAAGTCTATCTCTGTGCAACCAGCCGATGATAACCGAAATTAATAATGATCACTGAGCATGACTAGATCTGTTGTGCAGCCCCTCAACCCACTTATCACAGCCTTTGCAAAACACCTGGTTCATAATACGATATACATTATTGGAGCAAACACTGCACAGCAAAAAATGTGTGATAATCATCGCCTTGAAAAAAGAAAAAAAAGAAAAACAACAAAAGCTTTTGTGCATCAAACCCACCTACACTATCTAGAAGTATTCTGACCTTATAGCAAGTCGACTCACTCAATACTTTCTCCTTCTTGCCTCCAAATCTTGCGTTTCTTTGAAAGCAGTTTCTGGTGAACAAGTTGATCGTTATCCATGACATTTTCACAATACAGAAATATGTCAATATTCTGATGCTCAATGTGCTTGTATAATTGAACTAAGGGCCCTTAGTTTCCATATGCTGAGGGCACGCGCGATCCCAGTGGAATACTAGTGACGCTTGATTGAGTACAAAAGATGGACAGGATTAGGCTTTGTGCTGTTGACTGACCTTGACTTCTTTTTTGACCCACACCCTCACTTAATCACATGATTCTATCGTAATCAATAAAACTCAGGTGAATGGTAACCAAAGATGTACCCAAATGGGAAGTATTTCCCTTCTGAACATTTGCATTTCTATACAGATCGTGAACAGCATCCGTTAATTTTGTGCAACCCGGCCTCAATCAAGCTCAAAGGCAGCATCTCTGTGAAAATATTATTGATCAAAACTAGCATCTGTCCATGCAGAAAAGCTTGTTTCAATTGATTGTTCCTATTTGTGCTGAAAAATAGAATAGAGTTCATATAAAATACAGCTTATTTATTTA
>JBBPBX010004971.1:60771-74105 GCA_038048925.1 Garcialebias charrua
ATATGACCTGACTTCCGAAAAACACATTTAGAAATACCATGTAAACTTAGATGGTCTGTCCGTTGGAAACATATCTCATGAACAGGTTGTTGGATTTTTATTAAACTCACAGAAAGTAATCATCAGATGTATCTCTAGAAGTGATCTATTGGAGCCTTTTTTGGTTAACATGGCTGCCACAGCTACCTCAGAAGACACAAAATTGCTTATAACTCGGGCTTTCTTTGAGATATTGAGCTACAATTTGGTACAGTCGTAGCTGAGATCAAGTTGTTATACATTGCTAATGCAATTCAAATATCCAAGATGGCCGCTTTATCCTTGGCCTTTCTTTAAGGTTCAGGATGCTGTTGGGCTCTCTTGGTTGAAACACCTTTGCAACATTGCGTGGACATTGAGGGCAGTGCCACTGGATTGGCAGACTGGGGTGGTGGTTCCACTCTTCAAAAAGGGGGACCTGAGGGTGTGCTCCAATTACAGGAGCATCACTCTTCTTAGCCTCCCTGGTAAGGTCTATTCAGGGGTACTGGAGAAGCGAGTCAGACCGTTTGTCGAACCTCAGATCCAGGAGGAACAATACAGGTTCCATCCTAGCTGTGGAACAATGGACCAGCTCTCTACCTTCACTAGGGTCATGGAAGTTTGCCTATACAGTCTACATGTGTTTTATGGACTTGGAGAAGGCATTCAACTGTGTTCCTCAGGGTACACTGTGGGGGGTGCTCTGTGAGTATGGGATTGGGCATCTGTTGTTATGGGATGTTTGGTCCCTATACAAGTGGTGCAAGAGTATGGTTCACATTGCCTGTAGTAAGTCTGTCCCCTTCAGGGTGTGAGCTGGACTCTGCCGGGGCTGCCCATTGTCACCAATTCTGTTCAAAACTTTTATGGACAGAATTTTTCTGTGCGGCCAGCTGGCGGAGGGTTTCTGGTTTGGTGGCCTAAGAATTCCATTTCTGCTCTTTGCAGATGATGTGGTCCTGTTGACATCATCATGCCGTGAGCTTCAGCTCTTACTGGAGTGGTTCGCAGCCAAGTGTGAAGCAGCTGGGATGAGAATCAGCACCTCCAAATCTGAGGTCATGGTCCTCAGATGGAAAAGGGTGGATTGCTCTCTTCGAGTCGAGGGTGAGATTCTTGCTCAAGTGGAGGAATTCAAGTATCTCAGGATTTTGTTCACAAGTGAGGGAAGAATGGAGCTTGAGATTGACAGACAGCTTGGTGCAGTATCTGCAGTATTGCAGACCTTGTGCCAATCCGTTGTGGTGAAGAGGGAGATTAACTGTAGGGTAAAGCTCTCTGTTTACCAGTCGGTCTACATTCCCTTATCAGTCAGTACACTCAGTGCAACATATGACTATGGGAATTGCGCCGCCGTGCGGTTCACCTGAAGTAATACATTCACGCCTTGAAAAGGCAGGTGGGCGTCAGCGTCATCAAAGAGGCCCCGCCCTCTTTGTATAAAACAGGCTGACACCCAACCTTCTATCTCTTTTATGCCCTTCACCTCGCTTACACCTGAACTTCGTGGGACTCTCTGTGACTGCATCGCTTGACTGGAGGTTAGCTCGCTCCCTACCCTGAGCGTACAAAGACATTTCCTACGTACTGCTGGGTTAGCGAAAGCTAGCCCAGTGCCTTTTATTTAACCTAGAGGTTTTTTCTTCTCTCTTCGCAGCTTCGCTCAACGGCGCTAACTGCGTCACAACAGCTACCGAGCTCAACTCTTCTTAGCCATGGCTCCAGAGAAAGGAAAGTGAAAATCCAAAAATTCTAAGAAGACCAGCAGGCCAGCGAGCCCCAGCTCCCGAACCTGCCCCAGCGGCTGCGGCTACTCCCTTTTGGTGACGGACACCCACGAGGCCTGTCCGGTCTGCCTGGGGATGTTGCACTCTAAGACAGCGCTGGAATCCCCCGAGTCCTGCCCTCACTGCAGCCAGATGCTTGAGGCCATGAGGAAGTGTCGCGTGGACATCGTGGCCAAGGCCATGGGTGGCACCGCGGCGGCACGGGACCCAGACCTTACAGAGGCGCTCAGTCCCACACCGGAGCTCGAGGCCGTTGAACTGGAGGACAGTGGCCACGCTGACTGGGGGGACAGTATGGACATGGTGGCCCCCGTCTGGGACTCCACCGTCAAGTTTGATACGAGAAGCCTGTTACACGCAGACAAACTCTCGCTAACGGCCTCGGGTGAAATATCAGACGACGAAGCTGAAAACGAGGACGAGGGAGAAGACGAGGACTTCTCCCAGAGCCCGACAACAGCTCACCCAGAGACTGATGTCTCCATCTCCGCTCTGATCGACCTGTGTTGCAGAGCGGTGGACACGCACATGTCGTGAAATGCAGCAAAAAGCTGGTGACATTTGTGTGTGCACAAAACACGTTTCTGCTGTGTGTGTAAAAAAGACGATTTGTTCTTTAAAACACAAAAATAAAGTTTCAAAAGCATATCCTGCCCTATGTCTTGACAAAAAAAAAACAGCACAATTTTTATGAAAACATTCTCGATAAAGGGAGAGGGCAATCACCTCTCCTCCCTTGTGAAACACACGGTGTCAGGTAAGACAATGAGTCAGGAATTTGTCTGCCACAGGCAGACTTCCTGGCGACCGCTGGCGGACAGGTCAACCCGTCCAAGGACGAGCGGGTGGGGGTCACTGCTCCCCTTCCCGCACCCTCGACATAGAAACAACCCAGAATACACATGCCTTACAGGCTTAGCGCACACGCTCAAGCCTGGAGGACGTGTCATCCAAACATGTGGGTCATGTCGACCGTCAGTCGGGGCCTCCGGCTGCAGTTCCACAAGCGGCCACTCCCTTTCACAAGGGTGCTGCTGTCCAACATAAACCCAGACCGTGCCCACGTTCTAAGGGAAGAAATCTCCACAATGCTAGAGAAAGGCGTAATAAATGTTGTTCCAACCCACAATGTACACAAAAGCCATTACAGCAAGTACTTCCTTGTGCCAAAACGAGACCAGGGCTTAAAGCCTATACTGGATCTCAGGAGCCTGAACAGAAGGATAAACACATACAAATTCAGGATGCTCACACTGAGACAGGTAATCCAGTCGGTGAGGTTGGGGGATTACTTCTGCACAGTCGATCTCAAAGACACCTTCTTCCAGGTGAGCATCCTGCCACGGCACAGAAAATATCTCTGTTTTGCATTCGATGGAAAAACATTCGAATTTCTGGCCCTCCCTTTCAGATTAAAAACTGCACCAAGATCATTTACGAAATGTCTGGATGCAGCCTTAACCCCACTGAGGGGTCAAGGGGTCAGAGTTCTAAATTATCTGGACGATCTGTTGATCCTCGGGCGCGACAGAGCCCAAGCGCAACAGCACTCAGAGATGGTGATGACTCACCTGGAGGCTTTGGGTTTCGTCATAAACCTGCGAAAGTGCAATCTGATACCATCCCAGATTACCGTATTTCTGGGAGTACAGGTCAACTCCATTCTGTACAGAGCATGGCTCTCAGAGGCTCGGATTTCATCCCTCCGCCTCTGCCTGACACGCTTTCAGCTGGGCCAGAGAGTGTCCCTCAAACTGTGCCAGCATCTCCTGGGCCTCCTGGCAGCAGCCATTGTCTGCGTGCCTCAGGCCTTATTAAAAATGCAACCTTTGCAGATATGGCTAAACAAACAAATGTATCCTGCCTCCCTCAAGCGGGCAGGGGGGATACTGATCAGCCCAGAGTGCATGAAAGCTCTGGAACCCTGGAGGGCGCCTTCAGTGTTCAGGACAGGCGTCACACTGGGACGAGTGCCGTCTTGAGTACTGATCACCACAGACACTTCAAAGACAGGTTGGGGAACTTTCTGCAGAAACCAGCATACACGAGGGGTCTGGAAACAGCAGGAGGCAAGGCTCCACATCAACTTCCTGGAACTGAAAGCTGTGTTTTTGTCCATGAAGCACTTTTACAAGAAGGGGCTGATTACAAGACAACATGTCCTGATAAAATCGGACAACAGGACGACAGTGTCCTTCATCAACAGAGAAGGTGGGACAAGGTCCCGACCCCTCCTCAGCTTGACACACAAGCTGGTCACGTGGTGCAGCTCCCGAATATTGTCGCTGAGAGCGACACACATCCCGGGTGAGCTAAACCACGGGGCAGACACCCTCTCAAGAGGGCCTGTGCTCTCCTCAGAATGGAGGCTGAACCCGCGTATCGTGGACCAGATCTGGGTACAATACGGGCGGGCATCCGTAGATCTGTTAGCCTGCTGCAGCAGTACGCACTGCGCCCTGTATCATTCGATAAGGGAAACAGATGCACCGCTGGGAACAGACGCTCTGGCGCACAACTGGCCAGCAGGGGCACTATATTATGCATTTCCCCGTCCCCCTGATTCAGGCGACGCTGGAACGTGTAAGCAGGGGAGCTCTCTCCCTGATACTCATAGCTCCCAGATGGCCATAGTAACCATGGTTCCCAGAAGTGATCTCACTGTTGTCAGGGACACCATGGCAGCTGCCCCTACACAGGGACCTGCTAACTCAGGCCCATGGGCAGCTCCTTTACCCACATCCAGAATTATGGCAACTTTGGGCCTGGCCGCTGAGAGGAACCGGCTGATGGCCTCCGGCCTCCCCGGTAACGTCATAAACGCGATAGAGGGAGCGAGAGCTCAGTCAACTCAGACTCTCTACGCTCGCAAATGGCGTGATTTTGAGGCATGGTGTCTAGAGAGGAATATTATCTCATATTCCTGTGACCTGGTCCAGCTCCTCACTTTTCTACAAGACCTGCTGGAGAAAGGCTGCACTTTCTCCACCATTAAGATCTTTTTGTCAGCCATCTCGGCATGCCATGAAGGCTGGGGAGGTAAATCACCTGGCGCCCACCCTCTAATGATACTATTCATGAAGGGCGTACTGAGGAAAAGGCCTCCCATCAGGACTCTGGCCCCTGATTGGGACCTCCAGTTAGTCCTGGACGCTCTGTGTGAGCCTCCTTTTGAGTCTATTAACAGCATTAAGATGGAATTGTTATCTTATAAAACTGCTTTGCTCTTAGCTCTTTGCTCAGCTAAACGTGTGGGTGACCTCCACGCTTTATCTGTGCACCCAATGTGTACCAGGTTTGCCCCTGACGGGTCAAAGGTCACCCTGCGTCCAAACCCTGCATATGTGCCAAAGGTTCCAACTTTAAATCCCAGAAGTCTGGACTTTGAGCTCTCAACGCCCCCCCCCATCCTCACTGAAGGACAGAGGAGGCTGAATGCACTCTGCCCTGTCAGGGCCCTAAGTGCTTACATTGAAAGAACTGTCAGTTGGAGAAAAACAAACCAGCTGTTTGTATGTTTTGCCAATCCAGCTGCTGGCAGAGCCCTTTCAAAGCAGCGCCTCTCACACTGGGTGACTGGGGCGATAAAAAGGGTGTACAGTAGCAAAGGTCAGCAAGTGCTCTCTGGGGTACATGCTCATTCCACTCGAGGCCTGGTTGCCTCATGGGCTCTTTTCAAGGGTGTGCCAGTGGCAGACATATACCATACCATACCATTTTATTTATAAAGCACTTTAAACAGGAACAAGTCCACACCAAAGTGCTGGACAAACAAACACGCAACAGGCAACACAGACAATGAAGTACAACACGAAAAACATAAAAACATTGCAGATCATAAATCAAACGATCCAATACAAATCAGCTGGCATTGAAAGCGATGGAGTAGTAGTGAGTTTTTAACCGGGATTTGAAAACTGAGAGGGAGGGGGCCTGTTTGATGAGCAGCGGTAACTCGTTCCAGAGTCTTGGGCCTGCTACAGAGAACGCCCTGTCACCCCTGCGCTTAAGGCGAGTTTCTGGAACTATTAAGAGTACCTGATCCTCTGACCTCAAAGCACGTGGAGGGACATATGGGTGAATCAGATCCGAGAGATAGGCGGGGGCGAGACTGTTCAGCGATTTGTAGACATACATGAGAATTTTGAATTGGATTCGAAGATGAACCGGTAGCCAGTGAAGGGAGGCCAAGACTGGTGTAATGTGCTCTCTTTTGCGTGTGCTGGTTAAAAATCGGGCAGCTGCGTTCTGAACCAGTTGTAATCGTGCAATGGTGGCTTGACTGACGCCAAACAGAAGTGAATTGCAGTAATCAAGCCTAGATGTAATGAATGCGTGAATCACTGTCTCCAGGTGCTTTTTGGATAATATGGGCTTCAGCTTAGACAGACGCCTCAGCTGGAAAAAACAGGATATGCATATGTGCTACTGCCAACTGGGCATCTTCAAACACGTTTGCAAAACACTACAGTTTGAATGTCACAGCATGTGATGTCACTCAGGCTGTCCTCTCTACCACAGAGTAGAGTACAGCTAAAACGCCTGCAGTATAAAGGCATAAATTCTCACAAGCATGCATTTCCAGAGCATTTTCAGGGCGTGAATGAAATACGTTCCCATAGTCATATGTTACACTGAGTGTACTGACTGATAAGGGAGCTGAAAGTTATGCACCATAACTCACGTTCCCTGAAGGAAGGGAACGAGGTGCAACACATGTTTGCCCTTTCAATGCCCAAGCTCGGTGAAGTGCACTTGGAGATAGAAGGCTGGGCGTCAGCCTCTTTTATACAAAGAGGGCGGGGCCTCTTTGATGACGCTGACGCCCACCTGCCTTTTCAAGGCGTGAATGTATTACTTCAGGTGAACCGCGCGGCGGCGCAATTTCCATAGTCATATGTTGCACCTCGTTCCCTTCCTTCAGGGAACGTGAGTTATTGTGCATACTTTCAGTTCCTACCCTCACCTATGGTCATGAACTCTGGGTCACAGTACCCAGAGTTCACTACCGAAAGAATTAGATTGCAGATAGAGACGGTTGACATGAGTTTCCTCCACAGGGTCGCTGGACTCTCCCTTAGATATAGGAAAGTTCAGTTGTCTGGAAGAGACTTGGAGTAGAACTGCTGCTCCTCCACATCAAGAGGAGCTAGTTGAGGTGGTTTGGCATGTGTTAAGAATTTGCAAGAAAACTGGCAAATTCTTCATTTCAGTCTCACTGAGTTCTGAATGTTTGTAGCCAAGCAACTGGTGAGCTTTGCAAATGTGTTTTGCACAGTTTATCTACTTTTATGAGCATTGCTCACAGAACTGTAGTTGATGCGGTGCACATTAGTTTGCTGCCCATCTCCCCCAAAACAGGCGTGCCTCGGCCCTTGGCACCTTGGCACACATCTTTATTTTTACGATGTGATCTACTGAAGCATATTTATTAAAAAAAAAAGATATGCAGATTTACTAACAGACAAACTTCAGACTGCTCAACATTAAGTACAAGACTCATGAACTTTCTATAAACAGAAGCATTAATTCATGATCAATTAATTTTGAACTGCCAACTGGCAACGTGAGTAAGACAAAAAGTTTAGGGGTCAGAAAGTAATGTAAAAACAAAACTGATATTAGGCAAAGCATAAGGTGAATAAAAACATGGATAATTATTAACGAAGTTGCAAAGCTCCATATCTTAGTCACCAATAAAAAAGATAATATATTTAATATTTTGCAGGATCGTAGAAGGTAAATCCTGTAAGTGGGAACTCATTTCCAGCACGGTCGACGCTGCCTGAGCTGCCTGGTGGTTTACCAGAATCACTTTCTGGTCAACTCAGAGTTTGGTACAAAAACGTATTTTTCCTAGGCATCCATAAAATGTATATTCTGATTTTCAGTAGTTTTGAAAAGAAATGATAATGAGCATTGCTATTTATGGACTTTCAGTTATATACAGTATATGTTACAATTCGTTTATGCAGACACAAACAAACAAAAAACTAAAACTAAAAAAACTAAAGGTTAAGGTCATAAAGTCAAGGTATTTTTACTTGACACAAAGTTCAAGATGTCATTACAACATTGTGAAGCTAAAAACATTCTTCATTTGGAGAATTTAAGTGGTTTATGGAAAATAAAGTAAAAATTGTTTCATTACTACCATCTGCTCTATCCAGTATTTTCCACAGTGTATCCAGTAAACTGTTCTCCCAGCCTGTGATCGGGCCCCATTCTCAGGGCTATCAGGAACCAGCCACTTGTTTGACACCTGACTAATACCCTCTATAATGTCACTTCTATATTTGTATCCTGCTAATCTCCTCTCATGCTCCACTCTTTTCCACTTTCTTGCAAATTTATCACTGGACTGAAAGAGCGCTGCCAGATCCTAAGTGCCTCACCCTTTTAAATTAAATAGTGGCATTTGTGATAAAGCCACTAAATTCCTTATCTATCTGGCCCCAAGAGTCTTTCAAGGCAAAGTGTCACTTTTCCTAAACTGGAGCACTTGTGACGGCATACGCCCCACCCTATCCATCTGCCACACAAACACACACAAACTGATAGTTTGCTTGTCCTTTTCAAGGACAGATTCAGGTCAAAAATAGAACAAAATACAAGCCAGGCATGTTGTGGAAAGGATAAACACTTTTATGAAGTGAATTCAAAAATAGACCATTTGTAACCGTTTTCATTCACAATTACTCATTTCAGCAGCACATCATCCTTTGACCTGGCACTTTACTGTAATAACAGTGCTGTTGTTGGAGTGTCCTATTACATGAACTCATTTTAAACATGATATTCTCATAGATTTGTGAGTTACCAAGAAAAAAAAATGTAATTTATGTTATACGTTTAAAGCAAGAACTTTTTCTCCCTAAGAAATAAAATGTCCAGGATTTCTGTTTGTCTTGAAAACATCATTTTGAGCAATGCATTTTGTTTTTTTAATCTAAAGGAATACATCCAAAACTTCACTCAAGTTGTGCAAAACGTTATAAATTGTTGTCAAAGAAAAAGCCAAGGACATCAGCTCCAACTTAGGTTATCTTGTACTCTGCCTGGACTCAAAGGAACACTTGCTTGTCAATAAATTTTTGTTCACTTCCTTCCCATTGTAGATATGTGACCTAATAAGGCGCTGTCGAAATTCTGTGGTTATTTTGAGTTTGTGTGATAATGCTCACTCTAACTTTGTCCATCTTTAGAGATACAAACAAGAGCCAGACAGGAATTTTCGAAAAAGGAAGTTTGATTGATTAAAAAGAAGAGAGGGCTGTGAACACAACTAATAAACCCTTATTAGTCCAACTTTCAACAACATGATAGTGCAATAATGTCAACAAATGTGCTTCTACCTTTTGAAATATTAAATGCATGTCTTGTGGAAAGCAGAACCAGAATTAAAATGTGAACTAAAGAACACAAACGTTCTTTAGTTTTCATTTCATCGAGGACCTTTGTTCTATTTTAGCCTCTTCTTCAGTTTCTAATCTGTTTCTGATAAACCGAAATGTGACTTCCTATCTGAGCCTGTTCCATTGTTTTCCTTCATTTTAAGAGAAATGAAGCTGAAACAAACTATTTCCATGTATAAGGTCAAACATTGTTATGGAACTATGAAAATAAGATGAAAGGTAACAACTTAGGACCAACAGGACTTGTTTTTGTTTTTCCCTGAAAGAATGACTTGTATAAATCACAGCTGATCTCAGCTTAGGAGGAATAAAATCTACACTTTGGCACCATGGGCTCTTTGCAGTGAGACTTCCTCTCAGTCTCGGTCTCGTGTTTATTTATCAGTTTTGAAAACTGTATGCTGAAGGACTTCTTGATTATTTAGACAAGACTCAGGAGTATTTCCGGGGCCAGAGAGTGAAATCTCTGATGAAGGGATCCAAGCAGGCAGCTTGCTTAATACTTGACCCATGACCTCTCCTGGGTAATAATGCTTCCATATCTATACTTGCACACGTACCGGCACAGAACAATCACATATTCAGATGCCTGGAGAAGTTTCACAAGGCTGTGAGAAAAAAAAACTATTTAATAAACAAGCTTCTTTTTCTAGTAATGCTCTACTAAGATTTATTTTCAAGCCATTCAACAAAAACAGCACAAAAACTAATATTGTGATATTGACAAGCATGTTAGAAGAGCATGCATTGCAGTAGTAGACCTGACTGTCATATGTTTTATTCTAATGTTAACTGTTCCTACAGTAAAAGCTACACAAAAATTAAGGCATAGCTTACCTTGAAGAAAAGCTTAAAGCTTTATGTCCGTGTGTTAGACTAAGAATATTTTGTGTTGAAAAATGACAAAAATGTAGCAATTTTGGTCGAATTTTAAAAAGAACATATTGCACAATCTCACTCTCAATGTATGTGTTGTGGATCTCAACTTCTGTAATACTGACTGACTTATAGCCATTTTGGCGTCAACTAAAGTCGATTGGTTGTGGTGTCCATCTTCATTGGATTTACTTGTAAAATAATCAGTTATAGATCACTATCTAATGATTACGTTCTAAAAGTTTCATTAAAATCCAGTGACTCATAAAAACTTTGCTAACAGACAAACAGGGTTGACTCCAACAGTTTGTGCAAAGTTTTTAAGCAAATCTCCCACACAATGAGAAAAACTTGAAGCACATATTGTGAATGACTCTCAGCTACAACTTCATCAAACTTTAGGACAAAATCTGTAAAACTGACTGAATTTTAGCCTTCTTTTTTTTGTTATTTATAATTTCAGTTGGTAGTGGCAATCATCTTGAATTGGGTTGGCTCAAAAAGTGGACCAGTTGTAGAAATACATACTGTATCCAGTGATTATTTTTCAAACGTTTCAATAAAATCTGTTTAGTGGTTCAATGCTTTTTTTTTTGTTGGTAACAGACAAAGTTGAATCCAAATATCGTATTTGCCGTCATACACGTCACACTGCCGTGTAAGTCGCATCAGTCCAAAAAGGTCTAATAAAGTGGGAAAAAAACATAAATAAGTCGCTTCTATTATGCGTCACCGCTGACCACCCGGAAACGTGGGCCGGTGTTGTGCCAAAACTCGACTGGCCGCCAAATGGCAGCCGCAGGAGCATGCACGGGAGGACTTTAACAAGAATTTAACAAGATTAACTTAAAAACAATTATTTTTTTGCTCGACATTATAGCAAAAGTGTGTCTCAGTTCAACTTTTCCTTAATAGACGCACTATATTTGTCAAATCAGTTGCATTTCAAAAATCAATCTGCAACAGTGGGAGCACGCAGAAAGAGAACTTGCTGTGCATTTCTTCAAAATTTAACAAGATAACTGCCTCAAAACAATTATTTGTTTGCTCGACATTATAGCAAAAGTGTGTCTCAGTTCAACTTTTCCTTAAAAGATGCACTATATTTGTCAAATCAGTTGCATTTCAAAAACCAATCTGCAACTGTGGGAGCACGCAGAAGGAGAACTTGCTGTGCATTTCTTCAAAATTTAACAAGATAACTGCCTCAAAACAATTATTTGTTTGCTCGACATTGTGGTAAAGGTGTGTCTCAGTTGAACTTTTCCTTAATAAATGCACTTTAATTGTCAAATCAGCTGCATTTCGCCTGGGCGATTTGATATTTGCTTCAGGAGTTCTGGAGCGAGACTAAAGTGGCTTCTAGGGCAAGCAAAGTGTCTCATTAATAGCCACTTTTACCTATTAAGGAGGCACTTGGCTTGCCATATTACTTGAGGAACCTCTAGCGGCTGAAAATGGTAGTGTTAAATATTTTCCATGTCAGAATTAATGAAATTGTAAGATCTCAGCCAAAAATTGGGTTATAAATATGAGAAATAACATATATTAGTTGCTTCGGTAAGTCACAGGACTTACAAATTTATGCAAAAAGGTGTGACTTATATGGCGAAAACTATGGTAATAGTTAAAGGCTATTAAAATATTAAAAGTTCTCACAATCTGTGAGTGCTCAGAATACAAACATGTTGGAGATCAGTCTCAGCCACTGTCAAACCAAACTTCAGATCAATATCTGTAAAATTCACAGTTACAGCCATTTTTTGTGTTTTTACGGTCAGGTGGCTGAGGCAGCCATCTTGAATTGCGTTAGCTCCAAAATAAATTTTAAAAAGTTCAATACAAAAACAACTGGACTTTATTTGTAACAGAAGACGTTCGCTCCATCTGAGGAGCTTTTTCAATTCAAAGAGCAGTGAGTGTGGGGTTCAGGTTATAAAGGCCGAGTGAGATAAGATACACACATACTGTACATATGTAGATTGACAAATCATACCTCACACCTTAACAGTGGGGAGTTTCTTAAGGTTTTTGTTAATCTAATTCACAGATGAGGCTCCTCTGTTCCCATCAAGTATGAAAACTGACTGGGAATTAGTCCTAAAACTGCATTACTGTATACATTTTTGAAAGTTGGAATCTGAGACCTCCTCCTCTGTTAAAAGAAGGTTTTTCTCTTTTAACATAAATTGCTTCCTTCACCCCCCTCTCAAACCATCTGTGTTCTCGGTCCAAAATGTGCACATTCTGGTCCTCAAAATCTTCACCAACATGTTAATTCCAAAAGTGTATCAGTTGTAGAGCTACATCTAATCATTATTTCTTGTAAGTTTTAATAAAACTCAGAGTGGTTCATGAAACATTTAGCCACACAAAGAAGAAACATGAAACATTATCAGCCTCCTCTGCCTTTTGTCTGTGAGAGATAATCAACATTTAACACGTTCAGCCACACTTCTACGGGTCTGGAATGATCTCTTGTGAACATTTTTGTCATTTTCCAGTTTCTTCACAATGTCTACGACCCCTTTCACCCTCTCAGCTGTCCCGTCCTCCGTCATACTCACTTCACACATTGCAGATAATTTGCCATGAAGCTGAGCAACTGCAAGCTGAGAACAACTTGCAAAAATAAAGGCCTCTCAGAATAGATAAATAAAATCTCTGTTATCCAGCTGCCCTCCCTAAATCACTCCCAACCCCTTCAACAAGTGGTCACAAGCCAGGGCAAGGCAGACTCTTTCAATAGCACAAAACAACCACAAAAGAAGATTCTTTCAGATTCCAAAACTGATTGCTCAAGTTTTACAAGTAAAAACTGGGCTGAATCTGTATCTTTGAACATAATTACAGCATGGCCTTGTATCATCCTTCCTGTTGGTGATGCTTTCTGCCTTGCATACATTCCTGGGATTGAAAAAAAAAAAACACTGAAAGAAGGGAAGTGGGAGGTTTGTCATGCTTATTTTCAGTCAATATTTCAGGACTTGGGCTTCTCTAAGAGAAAGAAAACAGACAGAGCGCACACAATAAGCACCAAGGCAGACATTATCCATATTTCACACATCTATTACATTATAATGGTCCAACGTTTTGGTAAAACAAGAGGTCAAGCATTGTCTGTTTTATTTACCATAAGTTTTTTTTTTTTGAAAATATATAGTGAGAAAAAAAAACCACAAGTATTCAGACTGTCGAAGCACCAAAGTTTATTCTGTACCGGACTACAGCCCTG